>JASCZW010007017.1:0-76271 GCA_034211315.2 Aedes japonicus | reverse complement strand
GGGAAAGTTTGTTCCGAAAATTTTGGGAAGTTCGTGCTCAAATTAGAAGGAAGTACCCCTTATGCTCCAGGAAAGTTTCATTCTTTTCTCTTTAAATAATTTTGAGAAATCCTTATTCTGAAATGTTCTCCTCTGAGCTTTGAAAAAACTGCCTAGCACTTCTGGGAAGTTCCAACTAACTTTTCGACAAGTTTCTTCGGGAACTTCTGGGAAGTTATTTCCTGAACTTGAGAAAAGTTTTTTCCTCAACTTCTATGACGCATCGTCCCGAGAATTTTTTTCTTTGATTTTATTAAGAAATTATAGGTAGTGCCCTGCCTGGTTAGCTCCAGTCTGAAATTTGGGGATGTTTTTTTTTCTGAACTTCTGGGAAGTTCAATCTTGAATTTCTGGGAAGAACTCCAGAACCACTGAGAAATTCTAAAGTTCAGAGAAGTTCTCTCCCACACAATTCTTCCTGAAGCTCTGATAAGCCCTCTCCTGATTATTGGGGAAGTTTTGTATTGAAATTCTGGTATGATCTTGAACCTCAGTAATAAATTTTTGTAGGTTCTTCTTGCATAAACTGCTTGCCCCTATACTTCTGAGAAGTTTCTACCTGACCATATGGGAAGTTTTTTTTTCGAGGAAGTCTCTGAATTTCACAAATATGATTTGCATTGTTGTAGACCTTGATTTTCCAACGCTTTGACAGTAGTTATTCGCATGGGTCTGAACACGCGTGGGATTGAACACTACTATAAGTAAGGACTCCATGTTACCCTCAGAAAGGGCCCACACGATACTAATCTCCGGGCCCATTGTGTCTCCAAGTGGTCCACCGCTTTCGTTTCTTCAAGGATTTCTACTTTAATGATACCTACGATATTTTAAAATATTTCAACAATGCTTCTCACCGTATCTACTATACTATTCAGATCCTCGTACGTTTTAAATCCGAACTTCTGAGAATACCTTTCTTTGAAGTTTAAAAAAATATTTCAAATGTCTGTAAAGTCTGCAACATAAATAAAATGTCTGCTAAATGTCTGCATCGTTTAAAAATTCTGTAATAAAAATGAAAAGTCTGCAAATTTACAGACATATCTGTGAAATATGGCATCGCTGCCTCTCTTCTTGTTAACCATCACTCAAAAAAATCGTCGCGTTATTTTCACGTGAAATTTCACGTAACTTTCACTGAACAAGTAACAGATCTTCTTCAGTATAGGCAAACGTTGTGCCAGTGATTGCACTGAAAATCACGTAACATTTGTGTGATTTTCACGTAGAATGTGATTCGCGAAATCTGTAGCACTTACGTGAATTCCACATGTTTATTACTGATTTAGACAAAAAATTACGTGAAAAAATAACGTGCATTTTACGTGGAAACAACGTGACGATTTTTTTGAGTGATGGATATAGCGCACCGGTATAGAGGAACTAACTTGACAAAGAAGAAGACACCGACTGGTGATAACTCTGACAACTCCCACAGTAAAGCGAGACGAAACCTTTAAAATGCTAGAAAATCCAAATAAAATTTTATTAAAAGCGATTTGTTGTATGATGTAAGAAAATCCAAAATTGCACAATAGCGGCATTATTTTAATGTTATTTTTACATTTTTTTTCTTACATCATACAACAATCCACTTTTAGATGGAATTTTATTTGAATTTTCTAAAAGCATTTTAAAAGTTTCGTCTTTTACTTTAACATGGGAGGTGTCAGGTTTATCACCACTTGGTGTCTTCTTCTTTTTCACATTGGATTCTTCTGTTGCAACGTGAAGTCTGCTGCCTCTTGCATTTGTTTGTTTTCGAACGAAGCATACCGTTTGTTGTCACAGTCACTTTGGCTATCATTTGTGTGAGAGTAATGAGAAATGCTCATGCCAGTCTGAAGATCAATGACAAACTAAAAGTTCGGTCGTGTACGGCTGTCTCATAAACTGCTAGTCGACGAGTTTGTGATCGTAGCAATCGACATGTTTTGGTTGATTGACATGTTCGTGAGAACCGTGAACGTAGGTAAAACGAAGGAGCGGGTTGAGGAAATTGACGTTTGCAGGCTGCAAATTGCTGCATATCGTGAACTGGACTATTTCATTTCTTTTTGAGAAGGAAATAATTTCTCATCACCATGAGGCTCTAGGAGTAGACAGCATTTTTTTGCTAGAACAAAGTTTGTGAAGAGAAAGTATTTTGCCAAGCTGTGTCTCCTGTTTCGGAATACTACCTCACAATGCCCTCCGCTCAATTTCAAACTACTTCTATTCAATTTTCACAGCCTGCCGTGAGCTAACGGAACTATCACAGATCGTCACCCCGCGTATGGGAGAATACAAGGAAAGAACAATATTAAGTATTTCATTTCGCCTTCGCACACAGTCACGTAATTGTAATAGTTTATGTATAGATTATGGAGCTGAAGAAAATATTTTTTTGATCGGAAATCCGCATGCTTTTAAGAAGTCCCTGCAATTGGGAATTTAATTTGATGGCTATGAAATTTTCTGAGTCTTATGCTCGTTTCTGAAGGTAAGTTAAAATAGACCAGAAGTGAGCAGAGGGATTAATGTCTAAATATTGGCAGTTCTTATTATAGATTACATATAGCTTCATCAAATGTCCCAGATGCTGAATACACTGCTTAAACCCCATCCTGTATCCTATGTTAAGGTGAAAATATTTAAGCAAAAATACTTCTGTCATCTTATTTTGAAAGAGAAGAAGGTCATGAAGAGAAATCGATAGTGTTTTAGTCGTCATAAATCCAGTTTTCTCTAGCTGGGGCTTTAGCTAATAAATACAAAATAAATCGATACAAATCACGTATTTGCCATACCCGATAATGATGAACGCTACATAGCCAGCTAGGCGAATTCACCTATTCTCGGAAATCGAAGCAGAATCCACTCTTTTATGAGTATTTTCTGACAAACATCTGACGTTTTTGTTTGCGCTTTCATGGTAAAAGGCATATTCAATCTATAAATAAGAAGATACTCACCACCCCTTCACCGATGTTCCCGCACCACACACGGCAGGACGGCGATGGATCAACCTGAGACGATATCGTGGTTAGGTTATCCGTTTCGAAGAACATTTTGCTAAAAGTTTCCCTCGATTTCACGGAATTCGCCTTCAACCCGATTCACCGGGGATTCTGTTTCCGATAAGATGCCCTTGGGGACGGCTTTAACACTACTTTTCACACTATTTGCCCGGGAAGTAGGGGACTTTTCACCCTTAGACTTATCACCTACACTTAAACTTTTAATCTTACTACTGCTTACACCTAAATTAACTAAATTGGATTTCGATCCCGGGAGGGACACATGGGAGCTTTCCCGTGAGCTGACTACGTCAGCCACCAGTGGGCTAGTTCGTGACAGTTCATCTTCACTAACACTGACAGGACTTACGCCTGCTTTTCCTCTGCCACTGCCAACCAGTGGTTCTGGGAGAAGTTGCTTGGGAAACCGGAAGCCTCCCAGTAGTAGCATAGGATCCGTGTCAGCGGCATCGGACGAATCTACTGCCGGTTGAACTAGCGCCTCGAACCTTGGGGCTTGGTCTTGTTGCTGCAAATGGTCAACTTTGTTGGAAATTGTACTGGTGCGGGTGGGTCTTTCTGTAGCAAAAGGGTTTGTGCTGAATGTATCGGTGGAGCTGCTGCTGCTGCTGGTGGTACGACTGCTGGTGGTCGTGCTGATATTCAGCGATGTTGACGTCGTTGATACTATCAGACCTGAAACGAAAGGATGAAAGGGTGGAGGTAATATTAGAAACATGTTTCAATGTTAGTTTCTTAAGATGGATTAGCGTCTTTGTTGATGTGTTTAAAATAATTGACGAAAATACAAGAGCATGATGCAGACCACATGACCGCATTTTCAATGTAGCACCATAATACTTGACTGTGACCGTTAAGGTGCCACTGTATAGTTCACAATGATGTAGCCGATATACACCGTGTCCAATATATTATCATACACTTTTTCCTTGCTTTGGTGTCGTGCAACTACTCAACATGCTTCACGTATGTGTTGGTGTAGTTTTGCACTTTGTTTATACAAACGCTTTTAGGTTATGTCCGATTGTTTTCATTCGGTGTTTATCTTTTACCAGCGATGAAGGAGTTTCGTGCTGTGGTGATAAAAAACATAAAAAAGTTTCTGAAATTTGAGCTATTTTCAGAAATTTGAAAAACATCGGGTGAAGCGGGATTTTGTGTACCGAAGGTACCACGTGACACCTGCTAGTTGGATGACCGGAAGAGATCCGGTTGTACTCGTACGGTGCGGACTGCTACGAGTTGTTAAAGTGGTCAGGGAACGGATTAGACGAAAATCACAGCGCTCTGAACGTAAAATGGCCGCAGATCTGAATGTTTCAAGATCGCTAAAGCACAATATACTGCAAAATGATTTCGGATTCCAAGCTTTCAAGAAACGTAAGGTTCACGGAGTTTCGGAACCTTCCTAGCAGAAACGACTCGAAAGAGCAAATCTGCTTTTGTCGTGGCACGGTGGGGAAGAATTTATCATTTCCGACGAAAATTTATTCGTCTTGCATCAATCCCACAATGTCCAGAACGACAGATTATGGGCTCTCTTTTCGAGAACTATTCCAGAGAGTGACAGGAATATTCCACGGTTCCAAAGTGCTGCGTCAGTGATGATTTGGGGAGGAATTTGCAAGCGAGGCAAATTACCACTGGTTTTCATCGAAAAAGGCGTTAAAGTGAATGCCATATATTATGAAACGGAAGTTTTGGAGAAAGTTGTCAAGCCATATGTACAAGAGGTGTTTGGAGATGATCACTATGTGTTTCAGCAGGACGGAGCGCCAAGGCATACTGCAAATCTCGTTCAGGGCTGGTGCCTAGAAAATTTGACCGACTTTTTGGACAAGAATGAATGGCCTCCCAGTTCACCAGATCTGAATCCCTTGGATTATTTCGTATGGTCATACATGCTGGCGAAGGTAAACGACCGCCTGTGACGGTTTCAAAAAACGTCTGGAGCTGGCCAAAAAGGTTAAAGGCGGTGTTAATTCAAAACATATGCTCTAGTTGATCAGTATTATATTGCAATACTAGCTGATCCCGGTGCGAGCGTTGCTACGCCTGCAACTAAATGAATGAACATTACATAGAACAGACGCTTTTATATAATGAGTTTTTTTTTGAGTAATAAGGAGTTCAAACTTCTATCAGAAAATTCTTCTTACCCAGACAATACACAGTTTGTGGATTAGTTACCTAGATAATTCTCAGGATTGGTTGAAATTTGTGTTTGAATTCACCATAGAAACATTCCTTGGATTCAAAAAACCCCGCATACCATTTTTGATTCAATTTGCTTGATTAGTTCTCAAACTATGCAGAAATTTGTGTTTCATTTGTATGCGAGCCGGAAGAGGGAAGCGCTCTCAAACAATCATAAGAACTTTCCCAGCCCCAAAAATACCTGCATACATATTTTCACTCCGATCGGTCCTTCCGCTTCGACAGTCAGACAGAAATCCATTTTAATATAAATAAAAATCCTGTTTCCAATAACCCCACATGCCAAATGTAGTTTCATTTTCTTGAATAGTTCTCGAGTTATGCAGAAAATTGCGTTTCATTTGTATGAGAGCCCCCCTCCCTTTCAGAGGGCATAGGGGTCTCAAATCACCATAGATACCATTTTACCATTTTACTCGTATTTTATTTACAGTCCATACACAAATGCCCGCACCTTGGCCTTAACCCCGGCCATAAGATTCTGCACAACCTGTGAATCAACCGTTTTTTGCATGTAAACCCATACTTTCTTCAGTTCCTCGACTGTCTTCACTGCCTTAGGTCGTTTAAGAAGGTGCTGCTTCATAATCGCCCAGTACTTCTCGATGGGGCGGAGCTCCGGAGTGTTGGGAGGGTTGAACATTTTCGGCACGAAATTGACCTTATTGTCCGCATACTACTTCAGCACGTCCTTGGAGTAGTGGCATGAGGCCAAATCCGGCCAGAAGATTGTTGGGACGTTGTGGGCCTTCAGGAGAGGAAGCAGCCGCTTCTGGAGGCACTCTTTTATGTTCACCTGTCCGTTCATCGTGTCCTGGGTCACGAAAGGTGCACTCCGCTTCCCGCACGTGCAGATGGCTTGCCAAACCAGGAATTTCTTCGCAAATTTGGACATCTTCTGAGTGCGGACATGCTCCGGAACGCTGAACTTATCCTTGGCCGTCAAAAATAGGTTGCCGGGGATCTGTTTGAAGTCGGCCTTCACATATGTTTCGTCGTCCATGATGCAGGCATTCAACTTTCGTCAGCATGTTGAGGTACAACTTCCTGGCACGGGTTTTGGCGGACTTGTTCTGCTTATCGTCACGATTAAGGGCCTTTTGTACCTTGAACGTTCGAAACCAAGCCTTAGTTTTGGCCTTCTGGACAAAACTTCGGCTTAGGTGCAGCTTCTTAGCCACATCCCGAACGGAGGCGTTCGGATTTCGGTTGAAGGCCCCAACTACGCGGTTGTGATTTTTGGTGTTGTACGGAATACTTTTTCCTTCACTTCTGGGCTGCCGATCGGTGGTCAACCGTTCCTCGAACCGCTTAATCACTCGCGACACCGTGGAATTCGCGATTCCCAACGTTTTAGCGATGGAACGATGTGAGAGATCTTTGTTCTCGTGATGAATGCGCAAGATTTTATCACGCACGAGCTGTTCTTTCGACTCCATTTCCGCGAGTTTTGATCACAGGACTTTAAAACTTGCAGGATGTAAATAATGCACTATGAACTAAATCCACCCAAATTTTCATTAAATTCTACCCAACGGTTAAAAAGTTAGAGCAATTTCATAGTGTGGCAATTTCATCGTGGACACCCTTTATGTAGAAATTAGTGTTTCATTTGTATGGGAGCCCTCCTTTCCAGTGAAGGGAGGGGTCTCAAACCATTATAAGATTATTCTCCGGCCCCAAATATTTCTGTATACTTCACGCCGATCGGTCCTTCCACTCGCGAGTTAAATCGTGACAAAGGAAATCCCAACTCATTTTTATTATATAGATAATAGGTAAAGTAATCAATAAAATCTGGATTATCGATTTAAAAAATAAAGTTTTATTTTGTATGAGAATATATTGGATTCGGTGTAGATATCTTATTCATAGTTCTATAACATTCCAGAAACGGGTTTGCAAAAATATAAGCTATGAAGCAATAGTACCTATGTATTAGAAACCTTTGCTGCAGCGCTATCACCTTATTTTTCGGTGTACACATGATTGACTTTTTTGTCGCATATATTTAGTTGTGAGCTTTCAAAACATAAATTTCGGAAGTGGTCATGGGCACATTCGGTAGCTATGGACAGAGAATGAAAAATTGCTTCAGTTGCGGCGTACATTAAATTGAAAAGGTGGACGAAAAACTCACAAAATCTGGCCCAAATCGTGAATTTCTCGACTTAGACACTAGATAATTGAGGCTAATCTGCCTAATGAGTTGAGTTATGAAGATCCGGATTACTAAATAGTTCAGCGAAATTCTTCAGAGAAGTTCAGGGCGGTTCTCTGGAGAATTAAATGGAATTTCTTTAGAGACATTCGGGGAGGTTCATTAGAGAAGTTCTGGATTGTTTTTTAAGAGAAATATAGGGAAGTTCTTCAGAGAAGTTCGCGGAATTTCTTCAGAGGAGTTCAGATAATTCTTCCGAGAACTTCAGATAATTCTTCCGAGAAATTTGGAAAATTTCTTACGAGTATTTCAGGAAAGTGGTTTCAGTGAAGTTCTTCCGAGGTATTTCAGGGAAGTTCTTCAGAGGAACTACAATGAAACTCTTAGGAGGAACTTCGGGAAAATTCTCCACAGAAATTCAGGAATGTTCTCTTTAGAAGTTCAGCGAAGTTCTTCAGAGGAACTTCAAGGTAGTTGTTAACAGAAATTCAGGGTAGCGGATTATAGGACTTCGGGGAAGTTCTTCCGAGATCTTCGGGGAAGTTCTTCAGAGATTTTTTTGGAAGTGCTTTAGAGAAGCTCAGGAAAGTTTTCCAGAGAATTTCAGGGAAGTTCTTCTGAGAAGATCAAGAAAATTCTTCGGAGAAACTTGGGGAAATCGGTGAAATTAATCGGTTTGAGGTTTCAAATTTTTCGTACGGACCGGTTCTTAGAGTAGCAAAAATGAAATGAAATTTAAATGAGAGGTTCATTTAAAATGCGTAAAAAACTAGAAGATGACTGGCCGTTGCTATGACAGCGTTAAGGTCTAAGATACTGGAACGCTGGTCATGGGACAAATCTATGGCGAGGGGCCCATGGACTCGGGTCTTTATTCGAAAAGAATCCCTCAACGATCACCTGCAGCAGCTCTGGTAATTGCTCGGTTGCAGCCGCCGTTCCTCTGGTTTTGGCCATTACTACCTGATAGGCCTCATCCCACGGATTTATATTGGCCTTCTGATACAGGCCCTCCAAACATGCTCGCTTGCTGGCCTTTATCTTCCTCTTCAGTGCGGCCTTCGCGGTGACTAGTTCTACGCTCGATTCTCCGTGGCAGGGTTCTGGACGTCACAGGTCCATCCTGCGAGCGGACGTCTTCCATCCATGTGCTCCACGCTGCCTTGTATTGTGGACGGTACAATAACGAACCACCAAGTGGTCGCTATGAGTGTAGTTTCTATTATAAGTTCTCTTGGTACCCACGTTGGCAAGGTCCACATTGAGCCTAACCAAAGCCTTCAGAAGAATCTGGCCCCTGGAGTTGGTAAGGTGGCTCCTCCAGTCGAGTGCCCAAGTGTCGAAGTCCCCTACTATTACCAACGGGTTTGAGTCAATTAGCTCAGTTGTCATCCGATCGAGCATATTGGAAAACTGTTTAATCGACCATCTTGGCAGCTGCAGAAGAACACTGCATTCACTTTTACAACCGGGAAGCCTTCGTTTGTGGTAAACACTACCTTCTGAATCGGATACTTGCCCTTCGCTATAATGCCGCCAAATTGGACCTGTCCGCAACCCAGTGTCCGTTGCCGGCTGGGATGCGGTATGGGTCGGAAATTATAGTGATAACTGATGCCGACTCGCTAACTGTCTGACTGACACTGAGTGGCCTCACTATGGTTCAGGTTTAGTTGGGTTGGGTCGTTGAAATACCCTTAGCGGCCGGGCACTTGCCACCCCATAACGTGCTTATCGTCCAGTTTGACAGCGCACATCAAGCATTTGGGGGGAACCTTTGTAATCCTGCGCCTTGTGGCGTTTGCTGCCGTACCTTCTGCCCATGTTGCTCCTATCTGGGCCTTTGCACTCCCAGGACATGTGCCCGCTCTCTAGGCATCTGAAGCATGTCTTCGGCGACTGGTATCGGCTGTAGTGCGACTATGGACCATCACACCTTCACCTTCGCCACTTTCAATGCCACGCCCGCGTCGACTGCCGCTCCCTCATGTTTGCCATCTGGGTCCCGAGTAGGCTCTTCTGGTCTGCGTCTTAGCGGGGATGATGCTCGTAGACCTTATCATAAAAGAGAACGTGCAACACAGAAAAAAATAATTAACTTTAACAAACGCGTAAAATTTCCACTCGTTTAATTACAAGCTAAAGGAGGCGTAAACAACGTAATTGGTTGTAGTACTTGTTGCGCCATACAACAATGTTTGCAATCTTTCATACAACAGGCTTGATTCAGGCAGCTACACCAAAGGTCGGTAGACCAATCGACTAATTCCGCAGTTATTCGGATGGGTCAGTCGGTGACATGAAGTAAACTTACACATATCCTGTCAGGCCCTGGCTGCATTAGACAGTACATGCACAAGTACGGCACGCCAAGTTCTCCGCGGATGCAAAGGAAACCGCAGAAAAGGTGTTTTTCACATGTTTTCGCATCGACGACATGAGAAACGACAGAATGACCATGAGCGGTTGGAAACCAACGCCGGACAACCTAGTCCAGAAGATGTGTCAAGGCTGGGATATCTGGGAAACTGTAAGCACAGTGGCCTCTCCGATTTTTCTTGAGCTCCAGAAAAGATGGCGAAATGACCAGCAGCAGCTCAGAGGGACCAGCTAACTACTTAAGTCCTAAGTATATAGACATAGCGGGTGCTCAATGCACAAAAACTCCAGGAGGGAGGCAAGGCTAGAGGCACGGGAGGGTTTTTAGAGGTTTTAGGAGTTAGCACCTTCAACCTCTAACCCTGAGTTTGTCAGGAATCTGATAGCGGGGTTTACTTCATTTAAAATAGGCTGGAGAACCCAGAACCTTTACACAACAACCTATTACTATATTACTTATCAGTGAAACAGTGTTAAAATCAATTTAAAAAATAGCCGAGACATCCTGACCTATCTCCAGCTTCAATTGACAAGGCCATGCTCTAGACGTTGATTCACATAATCTTGGTGGTAACATGATCAACCCTTATGAGCGTGCTGTTCAGGAGACAATCACTAAAGTAGCTGGACTACACATGGTTGTCCTTGTAGATACTATAGAATGTCCCATATCAAATTGCATCACCGCAAAAACTCTGTAGAAAACCTAGTTGACCGACCCTTTAAAAACTTTCAGACAACCAAATACAACCCATTAGTAAGCTTTTGGCATATTTATTTAAGTCAACTTCAATACCATAACCGTACGTTCCCATCTTTGGCTTAACTCTACTCCTAAGAACTTATTCTGTACAAAATCTGGTTGAAGTTTCTTCTGAATGGCAACTCAATTTCTCTTTATGTGTTCCTCAATATTGACCGTCCTTGGGACTATCGTTCCCGTAGGTGCATTGCTTCTAGTAATAGCTAGTATTTCTGCTGGGTCTTAATTCCGGTGCGATTGATGCGGGAGGCGTGTTCGAAGTTCATTGGGTACGTTAAAGTGGTTGGCTTCATACCACTTCAGGACAACATTTGAATAGTGGCACGAAGCTAGATCCGGCCAGAAGATTGTAGAGCCCTCGTGTTTCTTCAACAGAGGAAGTAAACGCTTGTCTAGACACTCCATAAGATAGATCTCTCCGTTTACAGCTCCGGACATTAACGGAACGGCACATTCTCCTGCTTTGCTCAGCAAGAGCAGATTCGCTCGCCTCAAATCATGACATTTCTTGTGCAAAACTTTGAAAGTTTCTACTTTCTTACTTCCTCGGAACATCAAACTTGTGCTGGTCGGTGAAGAACAGTAGCTCCGGAAGCTGCTGGAAGTCCGCCTTGATGTAAGTCTCATCATCCATGGTGAGACAATGCAGCTTTGTCAGCATCTAGGTGTACAGTTTCTGAGCTCGTGACTTTCCCCTCGCATTTTGTCGTACGTCACGATTTGGAGCCTTCTGCACTTTGTACGTATGCAGTCCTTCCAGGTCTTTGGTACTCTGTACGAAAGACTAGGACAGATTCAACAACTGGCCACATCCCTGACCGAAGTATTGGGATATCGCTTATACACTTTAACGACAAACTTGTGATCCTAATCACTAATAGAACATCCATTCTGGCCGCATTTCTCCTTCAGTTTGATGGTTATAGTTTTGTAGGTACGTTTAATCACACGACTCACCGTTGACTGCACTATTTAGACTTGTGTTCCAATGTCTCGATGGAGAGTTGAGGATTTTCCATGTGCTTGCGCAAAATCAATTTGCGACGTTGCTTTTCGGGTGACGCCTTTTTTTCATTTTGTGAAAAACTGACAGCAAAAAATTTACAACAACAACAACACTCTGAACTATTTCTACCTAAATTTTCAAGAGATAATACCCAATAGCTAGTTTTCTACAGTATTTTTTCTGTGATGCAATGTGATGTGCACACCGTTTAGAATAGCGGCTAAAGAGTTGATAGTCCCGGTTAAATCCCACAAGAACATTAAGGCCGCTGGTACCAATAGTATGGTCAAACCTGAGTAGAAAAACTTGAGTATAGACTTCTTCGCATACCTTTCGGTGATTTTTTCATGGCTTCTTCCCTTCGCGGTGGAAGTTAGCTGAAGTCATTTCAATCGAGCGACAAAAGCTATCGCCCCATCTGCCTCCTGTCCACCTTCTCGTAGCTATTCCAAAATTTGTTGCTCTCACGTTTGCTGGAGTTCACAAGCCAGAATAACATCTTCTCAGGTAATGTATACCTCTGATGGTTCATTCACCAAAAGTATAATTAGAAGGTATACAATCTTCACCCTGATCTCTCTAAAATTTCGAAAACAACTACGCCCCCACCCTCCAATTTACTTGCTCAAATGACTCACAATCTCCATGAATTGTTGTCGAAGGATGTAAACAAAAAGCTTTGAACGTGCATCAGATTTCAAAGGGTTTGACATGTTGAGGGTAACGGCAAATAAAAGCATAAGAGAAAAACAACATTGTCAACCTTGAACTGGCTTTGTTGGAATGTCGAGTGTGCATGTTGAAGATGAGTTGTTGTCGATGTAAGCTTGCTTTAAAACTTCCCTCTATGCTAAAATTTATATTAGATAATTTTAAATAATGAGAATACAAGTTTTAATTCGACGTTTATGTTCAATGATAAATCACGAGAACAAATGATAAAATATTGAAACAATGTAGTCAACTTTAAAAACATATATCTCAGATCAGGGCGTTTGTCGGGGAACAGCCTCGGCCCCCTCTCAACTACGTCTATAAGTTTTGAAAACATTTTCAGCTCCTTATTGCGGGACTGTCATTCAGAAAAACAACAACAATGTTCGGAACACTCGATTGCTGTTGACAATGACAAGGCCGATTTATCGAGTAAGAGCCGTAAATCCAATACAAGCTGCCAAATGACCAGAAAATGACCATGATATGCAACAAATCCTGATAATCGAATTCAGTTCATCCGCCGACTTGTCATCATTTACCATCCCACCCCAAGCACTAGGCATCTTCACAGTACTGCCAATATATCAGCCATTATATGGCAGAACGATGACAAATGGAAACACAAAGTCAATTTGAGAAATATTCGATGATTCACTCCCTATAGACTGGAACAAACTGACCATGGGTAAACAGCCCAAAATCAGTGGCAGCAGCAGCAAATTATCAGCGCATCCCCCACCATCATCGTCTGCATCGAACAGCTCCAACTGTGCAACGGTAATACCAGTTCGGTAAGGATCAAAATCACCACCCCCTGGTGGGACCGTTCCAGCCCATAAAAATAATACAATTTTTCCAAGCCATAAAGTTACACGTATATAACAAATTAGATTTTGCAGCAAACCCTCCAGGCAGGGGTTCTTGTCGTCCGGCTCTGATGAGGCCCTCAGTAGCAACAATACATCCGGGCTGCTCCAAACGAGATAGCTCAAAATTGTTTCTAATTCGGTACATTTGACACACGCCATTGGTGTTTGCCTTTCCTGCTTCCGATTCGTCCGCACTGCTCCTCGCAATACTCGTCAACTGGGGTCCAAATTGGTGCTAGGCGGGCAGAAAATCGGAGTAAGATATATGGCAATGGCATCCAGGGAGAAATCGTAGACTACCTACTGTTCACCACAGATGACACGACTGCTTGATTTTGTGTATGTAGGTTGGGTATATGTCTAGAATACAAAAACGGCAGAATTGGGAAAAGAGAAAATTCCGGCGCTGGCTTGCAGGGTGAGAAGGTATAAAACGCTGTCCGCAAAAATAAAGTCATAATTTATCGAGTTGAAAAAATCAATTAATACTTGTATAGAACTTTTTAACATTAGCAGAAACTAGTAAAAATTTAAATATAAGATGAAAGATTAGTAATTTCCATTTAATTTCAACCAGAGTCAAACAATTTCACTTTCACTTGTGAGAACTAAACATTCATTCCTTTCAAATGAAACACATTTTCTTCTTTTGACAGCCACTTCTTAGTCAGCTTCAGCAAAACAATCTTCAAACAAACAAATTCGACTAAGCTTTTCATTCATCGTTGTTTATTTTCACGCTCATTCAGATTCACTCAAAATTGAGTAAATTCTACCCATTCTCATAAAACACGCTAAAACGTCAAACCATGGGTAAGGCGATTTATGAAACTGTTGAACACTGCTCATGAGATCTTTGGCCAAGCCTTGTCCAACTTCCTTACACAATTTCTCCCAGTTTTTCCTCAAAGCTTCATCGTTTTTGAATTTTTTCCGCTTTTCTTCATTATCGCCCAAAACTTTTCGATCGGACGAAGTTCTGGTGTATTTGGCGGGTTCGCCTCCTTCGGGACCACATTAACGCCCTGCGCTTCGTACCAATCCATTACAGTCTTGGCGTAATGGCACGAAGCGAGATCCGGCCAGAACAGCGTTGGACCATGGTGAGAGCGGAGGAAGGGCAGCAAGCGCTTCTGCAAGCATTCCTCTCGATAAATCTGCCCGTTTACGGTGCCGGAAGTAACGAACGGCTTGCTGTACCGCCCGCACTCGCAGATCGCCTGCCACAACAGGTACTTCTTCGCGAATTTGTCCATGTTTCTCTTCCGGAACTTTTCTCGTCCATGACGAGACAGCCTGGCTTGACCAGGCACTCACGGTACAGCTTCCGTGAACGCAATTTGGCCACCGTGTTTTGCTTGTCAGTCCGGTTTGGCGCCTTCCTGACCTTAAAAACACGTAGTCATGGTCTGCTGGACAAACCACTTCGACGAATTGACCTTTTTGGCGTCTCGGGTGGAAAGGTTCGGGTTATTCTTAAAGTACTGCCTTATCTTCCGCGCCTACTCTGGGTATTCCGTTTTCGGTTTTCGGCCGCTCTCAGCGCGCCGCTTGTTGGTCTTCGTCTTCTGGAACATCTTCACAACGCGGGACACGGTGGAATGGTGGATTCCAAGTCTTTTGCCGATCCATCTGTGCGACTGACCAGGGCTATCGATCAACGCGCCCAAGATTTGCTGGCGTAGCTCTTCTTGTTTCTAATGCATCTTGAAAACTACTTGAGAGCGCAATAAAATTTTGCACACGTAAGCAGAATTCTCTAAAATAGTATTACCAAAAATTTCATTAATTTTTACCCACGCGATAAAAAGTTACACCCAAAACAAAGTGTTGCATTTTTTCCGAGTTCAATTTTTATGTACTCACTAGCTGACCCGGCAGACGTTGTCATGCTCACACTTAAACTACTTATTGGAAAATTAGAGAAGCAGTTAGCTCGAATCGCATGCTTATAGTTGTTAGATGGCATTGGATCTAGAGCAGTCTTAAATATTTGAATCAATCCATTGGACTCATGAAGCATCGCTTGCAATAGTTGTACAATATCCCGCATCATGATGGAATAATCTTGCTGAGTGAATTTCCCATGATATAAATCTGTAGAAATTTATGGGCTGTGTCCGTCGGTGGCAATATTGAACTCGCGTTTTGGTAAATTTGACCTGTAACGTAGACGGTTTCACAATTTTATAATTTACTAAATTTTAAACTATGTCCAAGAAAAGTTTTATATATTGCTATGTGCGTTGCGCCAAACAAAATCATTTGAAAACAATCATTTTAACTCTGGGTGTTCTGCAGAAAATGTTCAGAACCACGTCCTGATCCAAACATCAATGAGCGCAAAGGCTCTGGTGTTTCATTTGGGAACTTCAATGCATTACAATGAGAAAAAACTACACTCATTGATTCAATGGCGACTGATATATTTGCATTGTAATCAACTAAAGGCAGCACGTTGAAGATTTTTTGGAATGTAGGCTTGCCTTCGAAATCAAATTAGACGGTTATGTTGGGCGAGATTGTCACCTGATCTTTCTGATACTTGCCGATTATGCTTCTTTCTAACTTTATCGCTTGTATTTTGAGCTACTGTTTCTTCTTCACTCAACATCATTCGAGCCCATGAAATCCGTTGTCGATCCAATTCAGTTTGAGTTACACGCTGATCATCGCTTTGTCTCATTCGAGAATTTGCTAATTTAGCAGCCGTGCGGCTGCCACGACCGATATTATTCCGTCTAGTTGGAGGCATTTTACAACAATACTAATTGAAATTTACTGAAATCACAACTTAATTAGTATCTTTTTAATTTCTAGTAATTTCGTTGTTTTCATCTTCCTGATGCCCTATTAATCACACGGCGAACGATACTATTTAATGCAAGGACAAATGTAATTAAACATCTGTCAGTTCAACACAGAAGAGATACACTAATACCTTCACTTTCCATTGACCTTCACTCCAATTCTTAACCAACATTAGAATAGGGCCTTTCAACGTTTGTAAACATACACTTCTGAGCCTTTTTTCACGCAAGCCATAAGCTACACACGCAAACCTATAACATCATCATGTAAAGTAAACTTTCCCCTACATGATTGTGGTATTGGTTTGCGTGGGTGATCTATGGTTTAAGAGAAAAAGGGCTCAGCAAGGTTTGTTTACAAATGTTGATAGGCCGTATTATATTGTTGATCGAGAATTTACATCAGATTTCGAGGTGTCACCAATACTAACGTTTCAGTTTATACGTGTATCTACACGCTATAAATCGTTTATACTGAGGTTACATTTTACACAGGGATGAGTGCGCTGTTAAGAAACACCGTTTTAAAAACACCGAGTAAATCCCTGAATCCACGTAAAAACCCGTAATTCACGAAAACTTCGTAATAAGCGATAAAAACTAGGTTTTAGACACATTTTTGATCAAATTTAAGCGAACGGTATCTACTCACATGAATAACGAAAACCACGTATTTTTTCCGCATACCACTTCAAATTCCGAAAACCCCGTAAAAAATTGCGAAATAATTGACTCTATTGTATTATTATTTTTTGTACATCTTTTCAAAAGGTCAATCAGAGATTCTCTCCTCTCTCGTTCTTTTGTTTTTGTTAATAACAACGCCATTATAATAGTTTCCAACGGTTCCTCCTTACAAATCGGAAGATGGTCTTGTCTAGCATATTATGATCTTCCCATACAAAATTGTAATTTGGTTTTTATGTTTTTTTTTTTCATTTATCAGAATATTTTTCATTTTTTTTATTTATGCAAACCTGTTGGGAACCAAGACGAACAAAACAAAAATGAAGTAAATCCATCGTGTCGTTCGTGAGTTATGCTGTCACGAACGGACAACAAGATACAACAAGATAGGTAATACAAGAGCTTTGGAACAATGGAATTATGAAGCTAGAGAGGCAACATTTCCAGAATCTTTAGTTTTTTCTAGTTAAATACACTACTTACAACTCGAAGAACAAACATTGATGGCATTCCCATCAACATTAGAAGTCAACAATTTCAAAAGGTGCGTTTTACCCCCAATGTTGCGTTTTATATACTCGCAACCTTGGCATGTCGGTAGTTGGACTCAAAAGGGAGCCAAAGAAAATAAATATATAGAATCACAACTGCCGGTTTGTCGCATTTTTCGTCCTCGATAGAGGCAGGCATTCTTTTCGTTAAATCTTGCTGTTTCGCCGCTCGATAATCGATGAAATAGAAAATTCAATTTCGATAAAAGGCACTGTCAAAAACTGAGTCGTCATTGCTGGGAGGTGGGGTGGCCAGTAAACTAAGGCTGATTGTAGGCGTCATATTTGTGAAATCCAAGGCCTCTGGTATGGAGGGAAGAACAAAGGGCTGAAACAAACCAGTGCGATGGGAGTGGGCGTTTTTAGGATTTTCGATGCGAGAGTAAATTGAAGAGCTGCAATTATTTCAAAATATAGACCTCACCCAGTGGGTGCCTCAAATGTTAATATGCATTCATTGGTTGTTGATAGGCAAATGCGGTTGGATTAACATCGCTTGATCTTTTCTGTGTATCTATTCAAACGGCAGTAAATCGGGACGGGAGCAGTCAACTGCATGCTGCGGTTTATTCACAAAATTTCTATACCACAAAAGCTATTCACATATGGTTTGTGATAGTTCAACACGATATTTCTGCTTATATTATTGTCTGTGCAAATCCACAGTAAAATGTTTGACAACAAGCTTTTCAGGTTTCGACGAATTTAAAGATTCAATTCTTACGCACATTTACCTGTAATTTTTATTCTAATATCGGATAATATGACTAAGAATGCTGGTTCACTGTTAATTAAGTATTTAAAAATTATCTGAAGGAGTTTACTCGCCATCCTATATCCTTTTAGAATCTAGATCCCTAACGACAATGTGGAATAAAAATAACTGATTTAGACTATTGTCCATCAGCTAGAGTGAGCTTAAACCGAACCTGTCAAAAAATAACTAGATAAGAAGCCTACTTTGCTCATTATTTGTGTACTCTAGATATGTTTAAGGTTTATAGCTGGAATTGTTTAAATTGTACTCTTATTAAGAAAACTTTCAACCATCAACAGTTTGGACGATGGAATCAATGTCTTCTTCTTAATCGTTTCAGTAATAAGTTTATTGCATTATATAAAGACATTGTTGTAGACATTGCATGTCACGACGAAACTGAACCAGTTGCTGATACATTGGTAAATGACTGAACATAAATAAAATAGACCCTATTTAGTAGTCCCTAGCCTCTTGTTCAGTAGCTCCTATCCCTACCTCATCGTGGTGCCGGTTGGGTTGCGAGCAACCTTAGGGAAGATCGGTGGGAATTTAGGTCGTAGGCTGGCAGGAAGGAGGAGCGGCTCACAACAGCGTCTGTCCCCCATGTTAGGGGTGGCTGATCGACGTTCGAGTGCCAGGAAAGGACTCTAAGCTCAACTGTGTACTATAGTTCTCCGGAAAGTAGGGGGTTGGTGTCCGGCCCTGCGAGCCAGCCGTAAAAAAGAATTGCACGGAAAATTAGCAACAGAATAATACGAACCGAGACCAACGGCAACGACCCCAACGAACAAAAAGGACTTACGATTGGAAACTTGGTACGTGGAACTGCCGATCTCTCAACTTTATTGGGAGCACCCGCATACTCGCCGACCTACTGAACGACCGCGGGTTCGGCATCGTAGCGCTGCAGGAGGTGTGTTGAATAGGATCCATGGTGCGAACGTTTAGAGGTAATCATACTATCTACCAGAGCTGCGGAAACACACACGAGCTGGAAACAGCTTTTATCGTGATGGATGATACGCAGAGGCGCGTGATCGGTTGGTGGCCGATCCGCGAAACAATGTGCAGGTTGAGGATCAAGGGCCGATTCTTCAACTTCAGCATAGTCAACGAGCACAGCCCTCACAATTCTCTAACATTATCGACGTTTGGACCTATCGTGGCGCTAACGTCAACTCCGACCACGCAGTTTGGCCATCCTTGTGATGGCCAAACTGCGCCCAAAACTTTCCATCATCAACAATGTACGGCATCGGCGAAACTTTTGGTAAAGTGCAGCTTTTTCGCGACATCCCGAACAGAACAGCTGGGCTTGAGTTTAAAAGCAGCAACCACTCGCTTGTGATCCTTCACACAGAATGGAACACTTTTTCTACCACTCCTCTTCTTCCGGTCGACAGTTAAACGTTCCCCAAAACGTTTTATGATACGGGACACTGAACAACGTGTCCAACTTGTTCTCATACAAAATAAAACTCTATTTATTTTAAATCGATAATCCAGATTTTATTGATAACTTTACTCATTATATTGCAATATAATACTCATCAACTACAGCATATGTTTTGGAATAACACCGCCTTTAACCTTTTTTCAAAACCGTCACAGGCGGCACGCACGACTTCCATCGGCATTTCGTCCCAAATTCGTTTAACTACGGTTTTGAATTGGTTCATATTAGACGCTCTGTGGTCATTTACCTTCGCCAGCATGTATGACCATACGAAATAGTCCAAGAGATTCAGATCTGGTGAACTGGGAGGCCATTCATTCTTGTCCAAAAAGTCGGTCAAATTTTCTCGGCACCAGCCCTGAACGAGATTTGCAGTATGCGATGGCGCTCCGTCTTGCTGAAACACATAGTGATCATCTCCAAACACCTCTTGTACATATGGCTTGACAACTTTCTCCAAAACTTCCGTTCTCTGATATACGGCATTCTCTTTAACGCCTTTTTCGATGAAAACCAGTGTAATTTGCCTCGCTTGAAAATTCCTCCCTAAACTATCACTGACGCAGCACTTTGGAACCGTGGAATATTCCTATCACTCGAAGAGAGAGCCCACAATCTGTCGTTCTGGACATTGTGGGTTGTTGCAAGACGAATAACTTTTCGTCGAAAAAGATAAATTTTTCCTCACCGTGCCACAACAAAAGCAGACTTGCTCTTTCGAGTTGTTTCTGCTTGGAAGGTTCCGAAACTCCGTGAACCTTACGTTTCTTGAAAGCTTGGAATCCGAGATCATTTTGCAGTATATTGTGCATTGCCGATCTCGAAACATTCAGATATGCGGCCATTTTACGTACAGAGCGCTGTGATTTTCGTCTAATCCGTTCCCTGACCACTTTAACAACTCGTGCAGTCCGCACCGTACGAGTACAACCGGATCTCTTCCGGTGCTAGTTGGATACTAGCAGGTGTCACGGTACCTTCGGTACACAAAATCCCGCTTCACTCCGATGTTTTTCAAATTTCTGAAAATGGCTCAAATTTCAGAAACTTTTTTATGTTTTTTTATCACCACAGCACGAAACTCCTTCATCGCTGGTAAAAGATAAACACCGAATGAAAACAATCGGACATAACCTAAAAGCGTGTGTATAAACAAAGTGCAAAACTACACCAACACATACGTGAAGCATGTTGAGTAGTTGCACGACACCAATGCAAGGAAAAAGTATATGAGAATGTATTGGACACGGTGTAGACTAGCGAATTTTCACCATCTCTTCGATGGCTCTGTGCGAAAGAAGTGGGTTGTCGAGGTGCGTGTTCAAAATGTTGTCGCGCACTTGCTGTTCCTTTGATTCCATTTTCGAAAGTACGGCATATTTCACAATGAAACTCACGCAGTGTGAACAATACACGCTGAGGTCCTTTCATGCAAAATTTGGTTGAAATCAACCCTTAGGGCAAAATGTTACAGCTTATTGAAAGTGATGCAACTTAACTGTGGACACCTTTTAGAATACCAAAAGGTAATCCTTGCCCTTCCGAACAAGCTTTTCCTAAAGCACAATATATCTAAAAGGTGAAAATCACAAGAATATTAAAAGTTCAAAATTTAGAAATTTCATGAGCTCAAAAGTTTACTCGATACAAATTACACACACATATTGATTCACCAAATTTAAACACATTTTCGGATTTTCTTGAAATTTTCAGGGAATGAAAAACACTACAATGACGTTGTAGTGATTTTAACTCCACCCATCAAAATGTGTACAACCAATTTTTAATGCGGTTTTGTTGGTTTTACCCAAATTTTCTTTAACTCCAGCTCTGTTTTAATACTTTGGGGATGCTTGTGAAGTCTCGTCTTCAAAATTGACCAGAATTTTGAAATCGGGCGATGTTCCGGTGAGTTTGGTGGGTTATTATCTTTCGGCAAAAAAAATGGACTCCGTTGGCTCTGTATTGCTCCAACACGTTTCAACCTTAATGGCTGGATGATAGATTAGGACAAAACAGAGTTGACCCTTTATGCTTCCTTATGAATGGTATGGATGCTCCTTAAGGCACTTTTCCGTGTGAATCACACGGTTGATTAACCATATCCGCAAATCGCAAATCGCAGATCAGCAAATTTAGATAATTTCTTCTTTCGAACATCCTCCGGAACTACGAACTTAGACTTGGCAACAAGATACTCCCAGAAAGTTGACAGAAGTCAGCCTTGTCTTAAGTTTCGTCATCCATCACGGTGCAACACGATTTGGTCAGCAAGTTCATGTAAAGTTTTCAGATGCTATTTTTCTCAGTAATGTTTTGCTTTTCATTCTGGTTTGGGGCTGTTTGCACCTTGTAAGTATGTAACCCAGCACGCTTTATAATTTTCTACTCGAAACCGATTTATACCTTGGAAATTTAAGTGACATCTCGAATTGACACGTTTGGACGGTTTTTGAACTGTTGCACCACTTTCCTGCCCATTTTACAGTCCATTGAACCACTTTTACGACCACTCCTTTTCTTCCTGCAGGCACTCAGACGCTCCTAGAAGGTTTTTATCACATCCCAAGTAACACACAAAACATCTTTTTAAAATTATTACGATTTGTTTGTTTTATAAATGTATTATAAAAGTATTGCAAAACATGTCTTGTTCCGATCGGTCTGGATCTCTCGTATTCTATATATCAATCTGACTATCGATAGTGCTAAAAATACTTTTTTCACTGCTGGAAGTGATTTATATTTTTTCATTATTATAAAAACATTGTTCCATACATTTATAAAACATGAACAGGGCAAGATTATTTGGGTAGTTCTACATACCGTTGAAATTACATTTCACCAGCCATGTTCTGCAAAACTAGTTCTTTTTTCTCATAAAGATGAAATTATTGTACAAGATTGTGGTTTCACTACCAACGGAAAGCATATCATAGATACTCAGACTTTTCAGCAATTGGAGTTGGCTTAGCAAAGAAGCTACAAACCTATCACGCCAAGGACTAGTGCTCAAATTCCACCGTTGGCGTTGTTATATTTTTGTATGAGAACGAGATTTTTTCCATTTTATGTCATGCTTTTAACGTCATATTAAAGTATGAAATTAGGTTCTTTACATTTATATTGATTACCAGTATTTGTAATTTAACAATACTTTCAACTTGTTTGTTACAAGCTGTGTTGCTTGGGACGATACACAGTCATATTTGCAGTTCCAAGCTTTTTAGCGGTCTGGATGTCTGGATTTTGAATGTAAGCACACACAAGGTTTTCCGGACAATTTCTGTTACGATTACATGACTGGAACTACTGTATGAATAACTATGAAACTTGACAGATATGTTCAATACACTATGATTAAGATTTTCAGGTTCTTTACTCAAACGGTTCATAAGTTAACTACAGAAAATGTTGGGTGTACCATTTTTATTGAGTACACCCTGTACAAGCGCTTCTTTCCCGATGGGTGAAATTGCTTTAGCCGGGTTCCACCACCCACTTTCAGACAGTGGTGCCACTTTTAAAAGTGTGAGATCATTCTACAAAATTAAACAGCACCTCCAAATTTAGTACCTCTTTTATTATAAACTCAAATTGAGCACGATTTGATTCAACTAACTACTTCATGAACGAGTGCCACGTGTTCTCAATTTAGAATGTGCAACTCAATTTTAGAGAAACTTTTTTGAAAAAAAAAATTGAAAATACTTAAACCCATACTGAAAAATTCAAAATACCATACTAAATTTCAAGTCACTAGCCATCAAACTAATGCGTTTTTAATTGAACACGATTAGTGAATTGCAGTCGTAAATTCGAGAAGCAAAAATACACCGTGCACTGAATGACGTAATCATGAACAAAATAACGTTTCAAGGGAAAAATCTTGAAAACGTAAGCTAAAGGTTGTACGGAAATAAATTGCAAAACATTTAAAAGGCTGTATCTTTTTACCCGCTGGGTATTTTTTTCTATTGAAATTTTTATGTGGAATTAGTTCAATGTATATTTGTTTACGCTGTGTAAGTTTCATGTAGATGTGTAATCGTTGCGAAGATAGAGTCGGAAGAAAAACAGCGGCGCAAAGAAATTTTGCGCACGTACCTAGAAAATCGGGATCTTTCTCATCGTGTGATCAGCAAGAAGCTGGGAATGGTGCATTCTACGGTGACTCGTGTTTTAAATCTATACCACGAACGTTTGACCATCGATCGGAAAGAAAAAAGTGGCAAAAATGGATCTTCGTATAGTGTTAAGGATCACAAGCGGGTAGTTCAAGCTACCAAGAGGAATTCCAACAGTTCAGTTCGGGATGTGGTGAAGAAACTGAATCTAACCAAAACATCCAAGTCCAAAAGGCGCCAAATCGCGATGAACGGCAGAATTCGGTAGGTAAAACACGTACACAGGAGCTCTTCACCCAGATGTTGTCGAACCACATTGCCTCGTTATGGATGATAAGACGTACGTAAAAGCAGACTTTCGGCAGCTTGCGGGTCTCCAGTTTTTCACTGCTCATCATATATTCGATGTCCCTGAGGACGTAAGAAAGCAGAAGATGTCAAAGTATTCAAAAAATATATGATTTGGCAAGCAATTTGTTTGTGTGGAAATCGGAGCACTCCATTCGTGACAACTGGAACGGTCAATGGGCAGGTGTATCTAGAAGAATGTCTCCAAAAGCGTCTACTTCCTCTTCTGAGGTCACACGATGGTCCTACGAGTTTCTGGCCGGATTTAGCCTCGTGCCATTACTCGAAAGAGGTTTTGGAGTGGTACAAGGCTAAGGAGGTCAATTTCGTGCCGAAGCATCTCAACCCTCCAAACGCACCGGAACTGCGGCCAATTGAAAAGTACTGGGCCATCATGAAGCAGGCACTTCGGAAGTATCCTAAGGCAGTGAAATCGGAAGAAGATATGAAGAAAAAATGGATTGCCACGCAAAAAAAAGTTAGTCCAAATGTTGTGTTGTACTTTATGAGTAATGTGAAGAAGAAGGTTCGTGCATTTGTATATGGAATTTAAATTGAATAAAACAAGCATGGGAAAATATTCATAACATGTTTTATTTTACTCCCTGAAAGTTTGAAGATGATTGGTTGAACGGGTGAATTTTTCCGAACATTTGTGTGTGTCGCAATTTGATTCCGTACACCCTTTAGTTTACGGTCCGTTTTCATTTCCGGCAACGCTTTTTTTTTTTTCTGTGAACAGAATTCGCAGTAACAAACGGTATATGGAGAACGCAAATAAACTTCGAATGAGATGCTGAACTTAAAAAGTTGCTGTCACTATGACGGCCATTATACATCCGTACAAAATATTAATTGATAAAAAATATCCAAGCTATAAAAGAAAGAAGTGTTAAGAGTCTGTTTTTATGTGTAAAATAATTTGTCTTAGCAATTTTCGCAGAATGTTGTATAAAACTTACACTGTACGAAACTAAGCTTCGACCATATTATAAATAATAAGCGCATGATTATAAGAGAATTCATAGTTTAGTCGGGTACCAGATTGGACGGGCTAGGTTTCAGATTTCCACATGAGGATCATCAACTCGCAATAAATTTAAAATTAATAACTGCAAAAGTCTGTATCATAATCTTACGCTTAAATTCAGCAAAATTATAAATTATTAAAGCTCAATACAACCTTCTGGAAAGCAACGAGAAAATGAAATTGACCTCTGAACTCCATGCACCATTACCATTATATTCTAATTAGTGTCTTGTAATTCTAATTGTTCATGGAAGAAAAATCCGTTGCCTAAGTGGCACTGATCACTGCGAAACTCTTACAGTCCCATCTTCTTTGACCGTAAAATGTAGTGCTTCCCACATTCAACTTCCTGTGCACGAAAGACTGAGATATTTAGACAAAAGACTGAACGAACAAAAAGAAGAAAAAAAACCTTTATGGAACCGTAATCATCATAATCGTTCTCATTATCGTCACGTTTAGAGAGGCAATAAAGCAAAATTAAATGCAATCAAGAAACCGACGACGACAACGACGCCGTTGGTGACGCCTGTGACTTGCTCAGTACAGCCATTGTGAGGTCTCGTATTCGTAACTGCCACTTAAATTCCACTTGAAACGAGTTGTGGCACCTGCAAGTGCTATTGCTTTTAAATGAATCAATTAGAATTTATGTCCTGCAGGTGCTAGGTCACCTTAGCAGCATACTCTAAGAAGGAATTTGAAATATTTTTTGTGCTAGGAAGAGAAATGTTAAATATAAATTTGTCTTCTCAAAGTGCCTAATACGTTTTCATTATGGGTATCTTATCAATCAAGCTTTCATTAAAAATGAATAACTTAAGCATGATCTTCTTCCTTACATAGACAAAGAAGTATATCGAAGCACTGGCACAGTTGCTACCTATTTAATTCCGAGAAAGGCAAAGTTACGACGCCCATAAGTTCATATTGTACGTCGGAAAAGCAGATACCACTCTCACTCCGGCATATGTGTAGTTCATGATTCTTCACTGCTTTTACCACCCAAGTCCATTTCCTAGAAACATCACTCACAATTGAATTCATCTCAGAGCAGAACGTTGAATTAATTTCATGAAGAATTATTGCTTTTTCTCATAACATCACCGTCTTCCCAGCATTACCGTTTCCATTGTCCTCGTCGTCAGGTCCCACGTGCCCGTATACTTCAACCGCAGCATCCACAGCAGCCGCTTAAGATTTCTTCAGATAGAACCACCATGTCACATAATGCAGAAAATTGATTGCCCACAAAAGGAAATTCGTTAAATTAACTTGCCTTCCCTTCCAGGCCTTCCAACTGTGAGACATGAATAAACAAGCCATCGTCAGAACCCAGCTTATGCTGAAGAAACCCACCCCGGATGAAGGCCCATCTTTGGTGCTGTACGATTGTCGAATTGCATCATTCAAAGTTTCTCGCCATCAATTTCGTCCGTCTGTGGGAATGGGGTAGATTGATATACTTTTTTTTGTTTTCCGTCTCGGGTCGACATAAGTGACGAAGCAAAGGCATATGTAATGTAAACAAGGCAATGACATCGCTGGATAGGATCCAATGAATTTGACATAATCAACATAGTATGTAGTTCATTTAACGAAATGCCTATAGCCAGTTAAAATATTCATTTTATCGCGAGTGTATCTGTTTTTAGTTTTGATATTGGAAAAATTAAGAAGTTTCATCAAGTTTGTTCGCTGTACGTAACCATGCGTCTCCATCCATCTACTCAATTTGATATCTTCGCTGTTTTCCAACCAATAAAACTTATTTGAGGGAGGTAGTGCAAAGCAATAAACTCGTAGAATGCATAGTAGCCTAGAAATTAGGTTGGGATAACGGCCTCATCAACCATGTGGTTAGTCTTCAGTAGTCTGGTAGGATCCCAAGTAACATTGCCAACACCATTCAGTTTTAGGCTTTGTGCACAAATTACGTAACGCAGAAAAACGGGATTTTGGACCCCCTCTCCCCCCTATGTAACAATAAGTAACGCGTGATTAGACTCCCCCCTTTAATTACGTAACGCACACGGACCCCCCCCCCCCCTGCTTGATACAAAGTCATCACAAAAACTATAATTGCTGTAACTGTAAAAGATTACGAAAAACATTGAACTCATTGTATTGCATTTATTCAGGTTACTGGATGTTTTTAAAACTGTTACAAATATTAGTTTAACAAGTTTACTCAAATGTCTTTCAATTATTGAAAGTATCACAAAAAAAAGTTTTGTTCATATTACTTAAATCAAACTAGAAATTAGAAGAAAAATTAGTATTTTCCATTCAATCTCAACTACCTTTGCTAATCTTGACAGATACGCGTGTTTCGTCTGCAAAGTGCAGACTTCTTCGGTGTCTCGTACTAATAACTCGACTAAGTCTAATACTAATTTTTCTTCTAATTTCTAGTTACAGGTATTCCACTAAACAGCTCAAACTCTCTAGGATTCACTTAAATCTAGTTTAAAGATTGCAACAGTATTTTATGCAATGCATTATATTTACCTGTTGCAATTTTTATAATCTAAGTATTATTTTAAATATACTTTTGATCCGTGCAGTGCATGAATTAGGGCTGTGTACGACTAATTCAAGCTAAACAATGCATTAGGTCCTAAGTAACATTGAGAGACTCTCTTTGTCGACTTTCTCTTTGCGCCCCTATGGCTAGGTAAAAACGTGTTCCAGTATTTTAAACATACAATACGGTATTATAAAGTGTGATTAAGGATCCAGTACTTCGCAAACATCAGCAAATCGTTTGATAGACAAGCTCTCAACCAAAGAGAAAGTCGACGAAGAGAATCTCTCAATGTTACTTAGAACCTAATGCATTGTTCAGCTTGAATTCATGAACGGCAACAACAAAAGGGGCAGTAACAAGCGCATTTGATGTAGGCTACACGCAGGGGAATATTGGGTGATTGAACGCAATAATTAGAATCAACATTTCCTGTGTTTTAAATCAAACCACACATTGTTTTAGTATAATACAATGATATATCATCACTAACAAAATTTCTTATCAAATCCAATATTGTTAGTTAATTATAACTTCCAACAGAAATCATTATTGATTCAACAAAATAATTTTGTAGATTCAACAGTCAACAACAAATTTAACAAAATTTCTTATTATTTGAATGGTTCTAATATAAATAACTAAATTTTTTTTCAATTTAACCGCTTTGGTCGAATCAATGCAAAGGTGTATTGTTTCCAAAAATCTTATTTTTTGGTTCAACAGTAAGTGTTTTTGTTTTCAATAGGAACCTCCTTTTAGAAACAACAAAATTTATTGCTCAAACATAAAATCGGTATTGTTTGAATAAATGAAAATTATGGGTAAGCCGTGAGTCAACTATAAAATTTGTTGAATCTATACAGAACAATATATTTCTCGGCATGTATATGTACCGTTTATGTACAATTGCGCCAATTGGTGATAAAAATCGTAATAAGATACCTTTCGTTTAATAGATCATCAATAGACATTTAAATAGTACGTCTCCATTTATCGAAGCTTTAGAATTTGGTCTGAAATCAAAAGAAAGACTTCCATTTTCCTTAAAATTTCAACTTTCTTGCACTATTTGGCCATAAATGTGTTTCTATTATGGCCACTCCCATAAGGAATAAATGCGATTGGCCATCAAAGGAACCACAAATTAAAACAGTGGGGTCTTTGCAAAAAATTTAAACATAGTTCTTAACTAGTATAAATTAACCCTTTGCTACTTGCTACTTTGCTTGGCCCACAAGAAATTTTATTGATTTTCAATTGGTTATCACTTTTGATTTATATTTAAAATTGATTATTTTGTAACGTAACGATTTTAAAAGCCCCCCTCCCCATATGTCACAATAAGTAACGGTTACTCAACCCCCCTCTCCCCCCTTCATGCGTTACGTAATTTGTGCACAAAGCCTTATTAAGTTTTATTATTGGTTCATGAGAGCCACTAGAAATCAATTTGGTTTTATTATGGCAGTAAGAGGTGCCAATAGGTTTTAAATTTTAGTCATGTTTATGAGAACCCACACAGCTTTTTTACAACGATCACAAACCTTGTCTTCTGAAGTTTTTTTTAACTCCTATCAAAGGTTTTATTTCGACTTTATGAACTCGTAAAATACTGTTTTGAAATGCCGTTTTAAGACTCATTCATATTATCTCATTATGGTCAGCTGAAAAATCATTTTAAAACCATTTTGCCTCCAGTAATTGCATTAAACGGCTAACTGGCATTGTGGAAATTCACCAAATGACCTAATAGTTTTATAGTAGCCATTGCAAAGATAAATTGGCTTTATGGCAAAACTTTGATTTTTTCTAATCGCCATTTTGAAATATATGAAATAATTGAAATGTGGAGAATTAAATACATCAAATTTTAGATGTAATGCAAATGATCTGTAGAACTGAGACCACTTTTTAAATTCTTTTAGATAAACTGATTGAATTCCATGGATTTTCAGAAAATTCATGATTAATTTATCGAGTCTATTTGTTTCAATTTTCTTTTTGTTGATATAAACTCGCAGCGTCTCCGAGGCGCATTTATTTTCGGCTCTTATCGTGCCAATATTCAGCTTGAAATTTGATGCGCATATGATTTGGAGCATGCTGTGCCATTAAAAATACAATTTGTTTTGGATATTGTGCTATCAAACAAAATTTCCCGCAACACTAGAACTTTTTTCTTAGACAATATTTACGGTCAAATGAATTAGAAGAGCAGAGAATCGAGCAAAGCAAAACAACCAAAACCAACCACGATATCACCGTGAATTTTGACAGCTGTAGCCATTTAGCCCTATACTGGTTTTGATGGCAGCCAATAGGTTTTATGAAGGTTCTCAAGTTGTCATAACATCTTTCACTAGAACATTTTCAAAATCTTGATGGTCTTGTAAAGGTTGTATACATTTGTTTTCAAAACGGTCTATAGAGTGCGCCACTACGGCTGGATAAAACTAAAATTATTACTTTGGATTTGAGATTGTTTAGGGATTTTATGAAAATTGGTATAATATTCAGCAATATGTTCTAGTAATGGATCGTATTAATGAAAATCTTTCGGGATATATAGATGTTACTGGTGTAATACGTGTTTCCGTTGGCTACAGAGAAAGTAACGTCTGCGTCAAACACAGGCACACCCAAAATAAAACGCAATATTGTAATGCAATTCCGCATGATTTTGTTTCATTTCTCGCCATGGATCGTAACTTGAGGAAAAAAACTATAAGAGACAGTCCAATGGGGTTGTACGCAAAGTTGACGTAGGACTACGTAGCAATGGGTGATGAATGTTATTATTAATTTCCTGTATTAGAATAGAAGCTTCATTGATCGATTGGATCAAAAAGCCTTGCCGAAAATCAGTGAGGTTATGTATAACATACGACCGGTTGATGTAAACTAAGATAAACCGTTTGATGTATTGTCTGGTTCAACATGTTAGATTCGTTTCGTTTGGTTCGTAGAGCAACATTGCAACGTAGATGCTGTTCTAACGGGACGTTGGATCGGCACAAAAAAGTAAGTTTGTTGGAGAATTATAACGTTTGCATTAAAAAAATGAACTTTAAATTTTACATGGAAGGCAATTATTTAAGCTGCCAAAAAAATCTACGCCCTTGCGAGCGACCATCCGGCAGTTAACCGGAACATTCGCCATGGCGCACGAAAACATGCGTGTAGTTCTTTCTCCTCAGTTTTCGCGACAAAATTGTTGGAGTAGATCTTACGCTTCAAGTTGGCCCAGAAATTCTCGATGAGACGTCGCTGGGGGACGTTGGACGGGTTCGCCGACCTGAGTATCACATCGATTTTCAACCGCTCCATCTCTTCCAACGATAGCTTCAAGTAGTGGGCCGACGCCAGATCCGGCCAGAATACCGCGTCTTGGCCCTTATGGTATTTTTTGATGAACGGCGCAACTTTTGGCAGGCATTTTGTACTATAAATTTCCTCGTTCCCGGCCAGTTCGAAGCGAAAGAACAGAGGCTTTGACATTCCCTTGTCAACCACATCAGCACCTTCATGAGGAACTTGGTGTGTGAAATGAACTTCACCACGGAGCTCACTTTCTTCGTGGAGGAAGTAAATTACGAAGTGCCCTGCCAGTCATTGCCATCCAGGGTGAGATAGGTCCCGTCGTCCATCACCACCGCCACGTCGCGATTTGCCGGAAAATCGAGTTGACCATCTTATTCAGCCGCTGCCGCTGCGTCATTGCCTGCAGCTACGAAACCAGTGGACGCGACTTCCGCTTTCTGACATATATGTTCATGTTCGCCAGGTACTTTTTCACCGTTTGGTCGTTTGAACCGACCTCCCGGCAAGCGCACGCAGCGATGTTGCCACTTTTTGCTCGGTTTTCCTCTTCAGCATCCTTTGGAGCTTCTTGTCACTCAGGGTCGTCGGCCGTCTGGAACCGGGCTTTCTTTCAATGCTCTGATTGTTGTCTAATAGTGCCAAGATGTTGTAGGTGCCAGAACGGAAGTTTTCGGTATCCACAAAGTGCCACACGATGTCTGTTTTCGACTCGGCGGGGTACCGTTCTCTGAACGCACACACTTCTGAACGGAGTTGTTTCACTGTTTTTGCCACCATGGTTAGAGTTCGACTGATAGAGCTGTCAAATTTTGTCTGCTGACTCATGGGTTACAATGATTGATGCTGCATGATGCTGCAGTTTTGTCAGTGCGGGTGAAAGTAAACCCATGGAAAATGTGCAATTTTTGTCCATTTAATTAATGCAAACGTTATTCTGACAGAACATTCAGGCTTCGCTGCAGTTTGGCTGTATGCGCTCTTGTTACCCTACCATTGTAGACGACTGTGGTATCATCGGCGCACAACGATCGAGATCCATTTTCAGGGAGCAGCGGTATGTCCGAGGTGAATAGATTGAACAGAAGTGGACCAAGTATACTTCCCTGCGGAACACCGGTGGATATCTCCTGTGCATCGGAAACTGCAACTTGCAGCGAAACATGGAATGTCCTGTCCGACAGATAATTTTTAGTTATCTTCACCAGGAAGATGAGAAGATTGTATCGTTTCAGTGCTGGCTTGTTTGGGACAATAGGCCGCGAAGATGGTGATGGGGCTGACGGTAGATTCGACCTCAACTCCGATGGACTCAATGAACTGCAGCTGGAAGCTCGGGAGCAGATTGCAGTTGATGTAGTTACTCCTCCTCCGTCAGAGCCGCAACGATCAAGTCGCACAATCCCATAGCCAGGAATGGAGACGCTAAGTTCGGACTTGAGGTGCGTCTCTTTGATGATGGCATTATCGATGTCTTTCTTGTTAAGGAAGTCACCGAGCTCGATTATCTTGTTCCGGATGGAACAAGCATTCCAATTGAGATTGTTGATGGTGCGTTTATGATCCATGCTTGAAAATGAACGTCATCGTCACGGATGTGGCAGCATTTAGCTGCAGCGGCAGGAACGTAGTTGGCAATAGAGTTGTTGGACGAACTCGAACATTTGCTCCGAGTCGTAGAGCTGTCCATCGACAGGTGGTTGCGTGGAGGTACTGCAACTCGGATATCCCCAACCTGGACAAGGAGTCTGGTTGGGGGCGGCGGCAGCGGCCGTGAATCGTTGCTAAACGGATGCTGACGGGTGATTTGCATAGTGATGGTTTAATGGAACTGGCGGAAGATTCGGTACTTTGTATCGGAGCATCGGGAAATTCTCCGACCGAGACTTGGTGGACGCCTACTTTCGGATGGTCAAATACTCCGCTCGTTTGGGACAGGCTCGGTTGCTGCCTTCGTGGTTAGCGACACAGTTGGCGCACTTTGATGAGACACCTTCATCCATTGGAGCGCAATCCATGGTTGTGTATGCTCCGGCACACTTTCGACACCGGGGTTTGATGTGGCAGTTTCGGGTCCCATGACCAAACGCTAGGCACTTGCCGCACTGCGTCACGTCATGCTGTTTTGGGCAGTACCGGTGTTTCCTTTAGATCCTCTATCGTGACGAAACCCTTCTCGAAGTGGACCAGATAAAAATTGATTCTGGAGTGTTTTCTGGAAGGCTACGCAAAATCACTTTCATCGGGTTGTTTCCGGGTATATAGTGAGTATAAAACTCGTGATGCTTGGCGATTAGATGAGTGCCAGCAGTACGGTACTCAGCTTCAGTTGAGCACATTTTTTTTGTGCCCGTACTGCACAACTTGAACAGCGGATTTAGTATAAGTGCTTCAAGCTCAGTTTTGAGTGCAACAATGTTGTAAGACGTGGTAAAAAGCAGCGGAATTTTCAGCTTCTTCGGTACCTCCTGTACCGGTAGCGCAGCAAACCGATTGCTCGCTAGCAATCGGGCATCGGGATCCGATAGACTCGGTTTCGGTGTGTTTGCGGGAGCTGATGCCGCAGGCGTGGTTGTCACCACGTGTTGACTTTTACGACCCATTGATTGCCACGGCAATAGGTCGAGCGGGAAAGCTTGCACATGCTAGCAGTGCTTCCTTTTGGCTTGCCACCGCTAACAAACTGGCAAATGCTGGCGATACATAATGAGCCAGACACGCAATTGCGAGAAAACAAACGAGAGAGAAGAAATGATGGAAAAAACTTCGAAACGAGATAGCGATAAACACGACCGAAACAAAAAATACGACCAAAAACAGCAAATGAAGCAAATCTGAAGATTTCCCCTTTATGCATCGTGCATTGCTGCATATGCGACGGTCCTTACTTAAATTTGAAGTCTGTGATAGAAAAGTACTTTGTATTTAAAAAATTTACACTGATGTATCGGCATTATAAGACAATACCTTATATTTGCTTTAATCTAACTAGAATGTTTAAAATGAATAGTTTTAAATATTGAAGTTGAAGCGTAGGAAATGTATCGATCGATTGGTGCAAACGTTTTAGAATCGTGAAATGACTGAATTATTAACGTTCAACACCTGAACATATTTCGTGAAGCTCCAAATGTTCGTACTCGCAACGTGTATCCTTGTTTTCAAAACAAAGACGTAGTCCAACGTCAAAAGTGCAACGTAAACTCAATAAAACAAATTGAACAAAAGACTGAGTGAGTGAAAAAAGTGCCTTCAAATACATACATTCCAATGCTTTCCGCTTAGGTATCGACACATGATATTTGTCATACAAATACTGTCCTATTTATATATAAAATGCTGGGATATATAGATGAATTTGTTATATTATTTGGACGTTGTTATAGATTGAGTTAAGGATAGTTCGTTGATAAGTTTTATGATAAAAAGAAAATTTATCTAAATAGGTACCTAGTTTCTGGATCGTTATATTTTGTTACCTTCAAGTTATTGACAAACCAATTGTATAGAGTATACATAAAATGGCAACTTGGCTCTGTAAAATTGATTTAATTGAGCCTATAGAAAATAATAATGTTTCAAAGGTGACCGTTTCAGGCGAAATCATAAGTCTTTAAATTATTTGATAGGTAAAATCTGCGAAAACAAAAATTTCATGCACGACAGATTCTAGCTATTATCAATCCCTTTCATATGGTGCAAAGAAATTCTCGAAATGTTTTGTTAATTTTGAGTCTTTTCAAATTTAGTGACAGGACTTCAGGTTTTTCCTTCCTCACCAGAATAAGAGCAAAGATAATATTAGCTCACTTTGTGAATTGCTTTCCAAATCAGCGTGGTTTGCATCCAAACATTGAAAGTTAAAAACAATTTTAGTTTGATCATCTTTGAGAACCAGTCTGAGAACCAACTGGCTCTCCAGAAGATCCAGAACATCCGTAAATGTGGCCAGTTCTTGGAATTAGTCCCTTAAGGACGATTTTTTTTAGCAATCAACATTTAGTTTACGAAAGTAGAATGACCTTCAACTTGTGGTCTGCAGATGTCCCTTGAGAGATCATATGGTGGCCACCCGGATGATCCACAACTAAAATTGTTTATTTTTTATCAATGTGCTGATGTACACCACGTTGATTTTCAATGGCATTATCCTTACTATGTTCCTGGATAGGAATAAAAACATCCTGGCCCTTCGGGTTTCCAAATGTGCAAATCACAAATTCATTCATTCTGCTCTTATAAACTGAAAGAAATATATCCTCATTTTCTGCAGTCATTTATTAAAAATATTCTTTGATATACAATTACAATCATTGAAATCAAAATGATATTTATATTGATAGGATATTGCTATTTATAGGAGTTGATATCGAGATTGGAATAATTTCTACCCTCAAAATCTTTCCGATGTCATATCGGTGACCCACAAAGCTGTAGTTAAATGTAAAAGAAAGAAAGAAGAAAAAAAAAATGATGCCATTGACAAAGGGTGAGAGTTAAAATTATATGACTAATGGATGTGAACTAGATACTCGTTTTAGAGTAACAACATTATTTGTTTCAGTTTCTCATATTGTTTCGGCTTTCATCCTGCTCAGGAGTGAAACATTCAGTAAGATTTTGTTTCATCCCAATGGTGCGATTGATGCTGAGCTGAGCATTAGTAGCCTGAACATGTTTTTATATAAGAAAAAATACGCGCATCACATCTGTCACGGATAAGCAATTAACGTAATGGAATTAAATTGATTTTCCTAAGCCAAATATATACGCCCACATTTATCAGGATTTAACACGGTTGGTTTCTAGGTCTAATAGCAATGCCTATTGCTTACCCAGAATCATGATATTGCTCGAAACTAGTGCGAATAAAAAAATCCGCACAAACTCAGCACCATAGCCTTAGGAAGCTCATCTGCCGTATCAATCTAATAAAAAAATTACTCTGAAATTGACTCCTGCATTTACACCCCACGTTTTCATGTGGCATTCAGTCACGTCGGCTCACCCTTACAAGGTCCCCAGGTCATAAAAGGAATTTGATTATCCCTATTCTCGGGACAAACATATGAGACCCATATTTCACACAAGTGATTTGCGAGCCTTTTAGCACAAAATTTTCAATTTCCTTCTGGTAATCGTCCCTACATTAGATGACATCAGTATAGAACGCTTCAGTGTCCATGTATATCACCCAATCCGACCGTTCGTGATGGCGACGACACAACGCTTGTGTAGTGACTCAAGGCACTAACAAAGCAAAGAAACCCTCTCAAAATGACGCATTTCATACATACCACTTCCAACGCTCGTAGATTCCAAAATGATAAACAGCGCCGTGCACCATTTCGTCAGATGGACCAGCCCGCAAGGAGCCTCCACTCTCCGTCTGCGTCGGTTGCTGCTCCAAAGCATTGGTTTCAGGGGGATTTGCGGGATTGCCAATGATGATAATGGCGGTCCCTCCTCGTCTTCGGTTATGCCACGTGCACTTTAGCTGCTGGCTTTGGACAGCTAGAATTCAATTTGCTTGGATATCTGTTAGTCAGTTCAAGCAGAAGAAGAAGAAGATGAACCTCTTATCTTCTATGGCACGCACACTCACTCACTCACTCGCGCACCACTTAACGATATCTATCGTCATCGTCTGGTTTCCAAATACAGTCAGTCAGTGGCGACGGATGGGACAAAAAGGATCAATTTAATACAAAAAACGACGATGACAACGGCAACCGACGCGTGGACCCAAACATCCGGTGATCTAGTGGCCTCTGAGTGATCCGACAGAATGAACGACCGTCATTCCGGTAAATTTGAGCGAATATTGTTGACAGTGGTTCCGGCGGCGGTGGCTTCACGAGATTATTAGTCGGGGATGTTTGGCCAATCGACAAATCTGTAGATTCCATCCCTTTCCGACTGGTAATCCGGGATGGCGTTAAATGTGGGTGGCTTTACGCATCGGCCAGGCAGCTGCTGTTTGGTCGGTAGCGTCGGTAGGCCTGGGTGACACCGGTTTGGGTTATTTCGTCACAGGAGACTGAAAAGAAAGGAGAGAAGATAAATTTCATCATGAAAAAAATACTTGTTAGGAATAAAGTACATAATGGGCTTTAGTTCGTTTTGAGCTGGTTTCAGATAACGTTTATTTTACTGAGAACATTGAATGTTTTTCGATCAGTAAATTGCATCAATCAAGCCAGGCACTTCATCACAGAATGGCAATGTTCTACAATAAAATTAACACTGTCTGGTTTAGCGTTCAATTGCGCTGAAATATTGCGTAAGGTTTGGTTATTGTTCACTATTATCATTTGCTTAAAAATCCTGAACACATAAGAGTGACCACTAACAATTAAGCAATAAATTATTTATTTCTTAATAAATAAATAATTAATCTATTATAATGATTTATAATGATTGATATCTATGACGTTTTCGAAAAGTTGTTATAACTAAGGATTTTATTCGGCTAAAGGAAGAGATTTTTCTTGCTCGTAATCTACACTTCTATAAACAGATTCACTGTTTAAATTTCTGTGACTTTTCATGCATATTTGAGTGTACGATAAACGATAAAGTTCACAGGTGAATTTACCTCGGAATTACCATAAAACACGCCCTGTTAAATTTCGGACCCTACGATAATATTAGAAAAAAAAACTATACATCGTTCAACGATTGAGTATTTCAGTATAAAAAACAATATGTCCATTAAAAACAGTTAATTGAGATGTTAATCCTTCTTTCTTACAAAATTTTCGAACTTTCTGTATTACATCTGCCATCAAAATCCGTACTACTTAAAAACGCTAGCGATGGCGTTTTTCCATCTTCTCATGTAATCGTCAATGCCATATGCTTTCTTCTTTTTTTCAAACAGTTTCCGCTTAGCCGGAGCCCTGTATTCTTATATTGAGTGAAGTTTTGGGTTGTTAGGCGGATTGGTTGATTCTGGCACGTATTTGGCCCCCTGTGGCTTATACCATTCCAGGACGGATTTTACATAGTGACAAGAGGCCGAATCAGGCCAAAACAGAACTGAAAAGGAGTGGTTTCTCAAAAACGGAGGCAACCGCTTTTGCAGACATTCCTTCTCATACGAATCCTTTTCCATAGTGGCGATAAAATGTAACTTTTAGATTTTCAACCACAACTTCATATGGCCTGCCAAATCAAATACTTCTTGGGGAATTAAAACACCTTCTTTATCCAGAAATACCCGCCAACGGCGTTCCGTTGCATTGCGGTATAAAAAGTCAGACCCGAGAGCAGTTGAACGTCATCGGCTGAAAAGTTCTTGGTCTAACGATGAAATTAGATTTTGTTGTGTAAAATTTGACTTTATGCATCAACATTACATCAAGTTTCCCTCAAGAGCGATTTTCAACATTTGTTGTTTGTTTCCTCGACACTGACTGGGTGTTTTGTTGTCAAAATGGATGACCTCTTACAAGTTGATTATCAGGAATTTCTCTTAGGTATTTTGTAAACATGCAATTAGAAAGCAGGTTCAGTCTTGAGTTCTGATAGGCAGTAAGTGTTTTTTTTATTACTATGATGTGAAAAGAAAAAAACAATAACAAATGTTTAAAACGTATACTTCGGTTCGTGATGTTGTGCGAATGATTGCCTACACTGAAAATTAATTTTAATTAATATTACGAAATCGAGGGTTGGACTAACAAATCCATTCGCTGTTTTCTGCAACAAAACAATTTTGTACTTTTTAAGAAGCTACCTTAATATTCAATGCCACACGCGCAACTGGCAAAAGCACTGAGCATTTCTTGACACAGAACGAATAGTTTTTTTCATTCTACAAAACCAATACAAAGAGCTACGTGTAATTTGTTACCAATAAAAAAGAAAAGATTGGCTGATTCTGGCACGTATTTGACCTCTTGTGGCTTCTACAATTTCAGGACAGATGTCGCATAGTGACAAGAGCTGAAGAAGCGTAGTTTCTTATAAACGGAATCAACCGCTTTTGTAGACATTCAGTTTTTTTTTTCATATTTTATGTAGACAGTAGAGATCCGGTCGTACTCGTACGATGCGGACTGCACGAGTTGTTAAAGGGGTCAGGAAACGGATTAGACGAAAATCACAGCGCTCTGTACTTAAAATGGCCGCAGATCTGAATGTTTCGAGATCGGCAATGCACAATATACTGCAAAATGACCTCGGATTCCAAGCTTTCAAGAAACGTAGGGCTCACGGAGTTTCGGAACCTTCCAAGCAGAAACGACTCGAAAGACCGTGCTATTGTTGCGGCACGGTGGGAAGAATTTATCGCTTCCGACGAAAATTTATTCGTCTTGCAACAATCCCACAATGTCCAGAACGACAGATTGTGGGCTCTCTCTTCGAGAAATGTTCCAGAGAGTGATAGGAATATTCCACGATTCCAAAGTGCTGCGTCAGTGGTGATTTGGGGAGGAATTTGCAAGCGAGGCAAATTACCACTGGTTTTCATCAAAAAAGGCGTTAAAATGAATGCCGTATATTATTGAACGGAATTTTTGGAGAAAGCTGTCAAACCATATTTACAAGAGGTGTTTGAAGATGATCACTATGTGTTTCAGCAGGACGGAACGCCATCGCATTCAGCAAATCTCGTTCAGGGTTGATGCCGAGAAAATCTGACCGACTTTTTGGACAAGCATGAATGGCCTCCCAGCTCACCAGATCTGCATTCCTTGGATTATTTCGTATGGTCATACATGCTGGCAAAGGGAAATGACCAAAGGGCGCCTAATATGAACCAATTCCGTAATCAAACGAATTTGGGACGAAATGCCGATGGAAGTCGTGCGTGCCGCTTGTGACGGTTTCGAAAAACGTCTGGAGCTGGTCAAGAAGGTTAAAGGCGGAGTTATTCCAAAACATATGCTGTAGTTGATCAGTATTATATTGCTATATAATGGGTAAAGTTATCAATAAAATCTGAATTATCGATTTGAAATAAATAGGGTTTTGTTTTGTACGAGAATATATTGGACACGGTGCAAAAATTAACAAAGGATTATCGACTCTATCAAATGCTTCGCTGAAGTCAGTGTATCAGGCTGCAACATAATTACATTCATCCATTGCATTAATTGATATTTTTAAATTGAAATAGTTTGGCAGGACACAATAATATTGCAATCTCAAAATAGTTTTTAACGTTTGATTTCCTACCACTTTGAAAAATTGGAACCAAATACGATCCCTTCCAAATGAAGGGATATGTGCAAGTTTCTAGAGATGAATTAAACAACCAAAACAAAGGTATCACTAATTCCTTAGATAATGCTTTTTAGAACAATTGAGGCAAGCAATCAGGACCAGCTCCTTATGAGACGTCTAATGTGCTTAAAGAAAGCAATTTCGTTGAGGGATACACTATCAACAGTGACATTTAACGAAGAGTCAGGAATGAATGAAAAATATTGATAACTTCGATCCTTGTCGTTGCGAGTAGTGTAAACATCTAGAAAAAATCAACAAATAAGTTACTGATTTCAGTTGTATTTTCAGTCTTTGTCGTTTTGTTGGAAAATTTCCTGGCTTCTTCTAATCTTCAAAAAAGCTGAAAAACGATTTTGGGTCTGATTTAATATTAGTTTCAGTTGTTCTAGTATAGACTGTTCAGATAGTTTTAAAAACGCTAATGATTATCCGTCAAATCAAAATGCGTTCAGTATTTAACCAACTTTCGGCTGCGTCCTGTTATTTACATCCATATTAAACCGATGTTGTCATTTTATTCAATTTTTCGCAGGAAGTTAATAAATGCGTGGTCTTTCTACCGATAAAAAAAAACGGATTGTGCACAAAAGGTGCACCGTCAGTGAACTTTCGATCACAAAACTGGCTAAGGAAGAAGATGTTAGCATCAAAGCAGTTCAAACCGCATTACGGAAGTATCAACATCAGTGTTCTTTTGAAGATTACCCAAGACAAGGTAGGTAAACCCAGTCCCGCTGACCCTACAATCGACAGAAAGTTAAGGGACTAATTCAAGCGTCATCCTTCAGTATCAGTCCAAGATCTGGCGAAAAAACAATGGACTAATGTTATGCGTTAAAAGGAGAGAATGGGCCAGCAGACTCATTGAAAGCAGAAGCAGCCAAAACAAAGCACCAAACAGGCTGAATATGTGAAACTGAGGGCTCAAAAGCTGTACTTGGGAATGAATGGTCAAATCTACGTGAAGGAGTGCCTGCAAAGAAGGTTGCTATTCTCGATCAAATAGCATGAAAAGCCTAGAATCTTTTGGCCTGATCTTGCTTCCTGCCATGAGTCTAAATATGGACTAGAGTGTTACAAAAGGAACAATGTCATGTTTGTACCAAAGGAGATTAATCCACCAAACTGCCCAGAGATTCGCCCTATCGAAAATTTCTGGGCTTTGACGAAGGCAAAGCTGAGAAAACAGATGAAACCAGACGATACTGCTGAAAAATTTAAGATAAATTGTCCAAAAGTGGTGAAAATGGTAGGAGAAAGCACTTTGCAGAAGTTTATTAGTAGTAGTTAAGGGAAAAGTTAGAGAACTCGCCTACTATACGAAAACTCAAGCAAATTGAAATGAAGATGGAAACAAAACATTGTTATTTAGTATGTTTGAGAATAGAATGATCGAAAATCATATAATGATATTTTTTATTAGACAAACAAAGTTTATGTATATTTTTCGCAACAGTCTATACACTCGTCATGTGACATCTTAATTTTTCAATTATTTTTAAAAACCAGTTTTTTACAGATAGAAAAATATATTGTGAGGATTATATCATTTCTTATATTTTTATAATTTTTGTGTGCTTGAGCTTCCTATTTTGAGATTTTATTATTATAGCACATCGGGCTCTTTTTTGTTTTTTTCCTATGTTTTTGGGGTACAGCAATCTCTAGTGTATCGTAAATGTTTTAGTAGAACATAAGAAACGGCTGCTTTGTTAGTTAATTCCGAATTATATTTTGCCAATCGATTGAGTTTAATTTGTGTTTATTTAGATTGAAGTCTGCTGGTTCAAAATCAAAATAAGTTTTGGATAATTCGATATCCAACATTACGGCATTTGCATGACTTTGAATGGAATATTCATTAACAGCATGGAATTTTTCATTCATTCTTCTAACTAACGCGTAATTATTCGTTCATATTAGTGAACAATAAATCATGGTAGCAATTATTTTTTACATTATTTATTTGAATGAGTCCAATTTTCGCACTTTTTTCAACTAAAATAAGAAGGTTTAAATTCTCTTCAATTGTTGTTATTAAAAGAGATTCATTTTGATCGTCTACAATGAAATTAACAAAATACTCTCAGCGAAATTGAAAAACATTTTGTATGAATCAAGTTTTGCACTTTCCGGGGAGAAAATACTGCTTCAAAAATATGAACTTGATTTCCGATCATAGATGTAACCCAAACATGATGAAATTCCTTGTGTTCCTTGTGCCTACTACCTACTTTAAGCAATAAAAAAAAAATAACAAAATAATTTGTTTATTTTTCAAGTATTATCTATTTTTCATTCCTTTTTCTTTTCTACAGTACTTATTGTTTCGAAGCTGGTGCCAATAAGTAACGTAAAGAGGAGAAATAAAGCGAAAGGAGAGTACTGCCGAGCGCATGTATAGGCTTATTCTGCGGAAGAAAATTTGATGTGGACAAGCAAACTAGTATGTTAGAAAATATGTTTTGTTTAACTGTTATATACAGGCCGAGGACACATTTTCAACTTAATTTAACAAAAACGTACATTGAAATGTTATTCATTTATGAAAAAATAGTATCCGTTAACATATACAGTTGACTTCTAAGTGGTTGAACCACTCGTTAGCTAATTTCAATCAAATCCCAAAGCATTTGGATTTGTCATATCTAACATACAGAAATCAAGCACATGAGTGATGTTCTTTAAAGTCCAGGAAATTGCCAATCACTTAGCGTACAATACCAACGAAAACAAAATCCATATAAACGAAGCACAAATAAGGGTGGACAATAGTGAAAGGGATCATAGGCATTATTTGATTGAAACAGTGACATTCGTGGAAAATATGGAATTTTTCATTTTCTGACTACCATGAAAGCTCCCTTTTTGCATTTTCATCATAATTGCCTTGCAGAATGAATGAAATTGCGAACGTTTCTTCGAATTCTGCGCATTGTACCTTGAACATTTTGCCTAGTAAACCTGTCATTATATTGCATCATCCCTTCACCTGTGCTGTACACGATTCATTTAATTACTCTTCCATATTGGTCGATTTATTGGAAATGAAATCAATTGGTGGAAGTGCTGTTCATTCCTATGGAATCCAGCTCATCCGTGCCGATGTTGCTCGAATGAAAGGACAGTTTTCCAAATCCGGTTTCACACGTTAATGGTTCCTCATGAGCTTTATTCGACAGCATATCCAAATTACCCATGTTCTTCATTAAAGGGATAAAGGCGGCTTTTAAAGCAATCTACAGCATAGTGGTACTTGTATCAAAAACTCTCAACTAACGTTCAATTGTTAGAGAAATTGAAAAGCGGGCAATAAACTTATTGTGATGAGCTATAAGCTTGAAATGCCACGAGGGAAGCAAAATGGTCAGAAACTGTATTGGAGAGACTTTGTCTATGTTGAGAAACACTAAAAAGAAGGCGGAGTATAAACGCACTATTATGCCATAGAATCAATGCTTTCACGAAAAGTACTTGTTTTCTTGCTTTGTTTACATTGCAGATTTGTCAAAGGTATTTATGTTTATGATCTTCTTATTTGCATTTTTAAAACTATTTTGACTTTATCTTATTTTCTCATCTACGTGCAGCGATAGATAAACAAAATAGCCATATATAAAAAATCCCAGTGCACGAAACAGAAATTAATCAATATTTTCCGTAAACATCAAGTTTTTTTTATAATTTTTGAAGGAAAAGGGAGGCAAAGGGTTTTAAACCACCGTAGGAACATTTTGCCTTCTAAAACCTCCACATACCAAATTTAGTTCCATTTGGTTGATTAGTTCTCGAGCTATGCAAAAAAAATCTGTTCCATTTGTATGAGAGCCATCGATTTCTGATAGGGAAGGTGTCTTAAACCACCATAGAAACAATTCTTGTCTCCAAAAACCCCAACATGCCTTTGGTTCCAATTGTTTGATTGACTCTCGATTTATGCTGAAATTTGTGTTTTATTTGTATGGGAGCCATCTCTTCCATAAGGGGAGGAATCTCGAACTATCCTTTTCCGGCCCCAAAAACCCCTGCATACAAATTTGAATAGCTGTAGGGATAGTTCTCAGGTTATGTTAAAAATTGTGATTCCTTTGAATGAGAGCCCCGCTTTCCAGAGAGAGGAGGGGTCTTGAATAACCATAAACACATTTCATGCCTTCAAAAACTCGCCCATGCCATTGTAGAATCTCGAATAACATCCATCTGATTTGAGTCGATGTTTTTGATTTGTTGACATTTACAAGCCAGTAACATTTACTGAAATTTGAGTGACTCCACTTTTGACGAAAGTGAGTCAAATACGACTCAAAACTGAGTTGAAACGGTATTGTAACATGGAGCCTGATTTCTCTTACATTTGTTTAATTTTCACAGTCGCTTTGTCTAACATTACCGTGAGAGTAAATTAAATAAGAAATACACATTGCCAATCTAAAGTTGAATGTCAAACTAAAAGTTTGGATGTGTATGTGTGTCTCATAGACTAGTAGACGAGTTTGTGATCGACATGTTTTGGTTGATTGTTTTCGGTTGCTCGGTTGATTGTTTTCGAGAGCGGATGGGTCAAACGAAGGAGCGGGTTGAGTAAATTGACGTTTGCAGCAAATCGTGACCTGACCTATTCCATTTCGCCATCGCACACATGCACGGAATTGCACTCATACAATGTTGTGGGTTCATATACGGATTTCGGAGCGGAAAGCAATTCGCATGCTTTTAATAAGTCCCTGCAAATGGGAACTTTATTCCATGGCAATGACATTTTCTGAGTCTCATGCTCGTTTCTGAAGATATGTTCCGATAGATCAGAAGTAAGCAGAAGGATTAACGACTGTATATTGGCAGGTCAAATTTTAGATTACATACAGTTTCATCAAAAGTCCCAGGTGCTAAATAAACTTCCTAAAACACGTTCCGTTCTATCCCAAGCGATCCGTAGAGAGTAGAGGTGGACACAATGGCTCAATATAGTAAGCGGTTCCGAACAGTTTCGCTCATTGAAGTGAGCTAGTGCTTCAGAACCGTGCATTTGCTCCTTTCCGGTTAGCTTACTTTGTTTCTCTACTCTTTACAATACCATAATATATAATAACATTAAAATCTATTTCCGACCATGAATCTTATTCATGAATCAGACAAATGAAAAATGCATATTGTCATAACCATAGGATTTTCAACAATTGTAAAACAAGAAAATTAATAGTAATTGACAAGTTCGGAATTTTTTTTCTAAAGTTAAGGGGGGATATACAGTTAGAACGAGAAAAATTTTGAAAATTTATTTTCATGGGGAAGTTTTTACTTAAATCAATCGGAACTTTTTTACAATTATGAGTGTACAAAAATATTTTCTTAAATTTTTTTCAACAAAATGGCAGGCGTTTGAGTGCGTTGAAAAAGTCTTAGAGTTTTGCTTGTGCCGGTCTCCTAGTCGCAGTTTCGATCTGAAACCTGCTGACCCAAATAAATAACATTAATTACATTCAAAGTTAGTAGATGAATAGAAAAAATTTTTTTTTTGCAATTTTGGCATAACTTGTTTGTAAAAATCCACATTTTTTCCTCCATTTTATCAAATTTTTCCATATTTAATAATAAAATATTATAAATTTCTTTAACTCATATGAAAGGTAATACTATAACAAAGAGATCCTATAAGTATCAGTTCAATCGAATAATTAGTTTTCGAGTTATCACCGGCATAAGCTCCGAAAATGCTGTTTTGAGAAAAACGCGTTAAAAGTTTTAATTATCACGCGAAAAAGACGTCTTCGAAAAACAATGAAACGAAACTCTTGGAGTTCGAATTTTGAAAAAAGGGTTTAAGGAGCGTATTCTACGGGAACTTTACTAACTTTTTATTCAAAAAAAATGTATTTTTTTTATCATTCTAACTGTATATCTCCCCTTAAGATACATAACAACCCTTCTTTTCTATCTCCGATGACTCAATTTACATAAGATTCTATTGTGGTAACAATAACTCCTATTGTCATTTTATCGTTGTGAACAATACTAATAATCGTACATACTATTGATTCTATACAATATTTATTGTAAATCTATTAGATTTTTTAAATCGGGCTGCTTTGTAAAAGATCTGTTCACAAAGTACTGCGTTGCAGGAATGAACTACCTTTTCATCATTATCTGATGCCAATGCCGATTGGTGTTCAGTTTACTGATTTTCATACGAAGTATCAATATTCTTCTGCATTTTGTACACAAGACCTTAGTTCATCACGTTGTAAATCTCCACATCTCCAAAACTTTGCTGCTTAAGTCGCGGAACGAGACAGATGGCTTGAACGATCAGTTCTTTCGAATTTCTTTCCCCGAACTGTTTCATGAGACCATGTTCCATTTCATCTACCAACTTTTCGATATTTGGAGGAAGAGAATCGTTTGAATGCAGGTTGATACCTTCCTTCATAATGTGGGCAAGTACTGAGCTTTAGGTAAGACAATAGATTTTTCAGGCGAAATTTCAATCGATACCTCATTGAAAAGGCAGAGAAGCGGGTCGAATCCAATAAGGCCAAAGTTGAACTTACAGCACCTTTTCAATTGCAATAGCTCTAGCATTTCGAACGAGGAGTTCTATTTCGTCAGAATTCTGCTCATTCTGCTTTAGCTTAGGAGGATTTTTTCCTAATTTAATCATAATCATTAAAAACCAATGTTGAGCGAGAGCGTGAAAGAAAAACTTCCACCTGCTTGCGAGTTTTAATTCCACTCTCGCTCTTTTCATGGCAGTTTTGAATGTTCCTCTGGTTTAGGAGAAAATTTAATCAGATGAAGGGCCTTCCATCTCGTTTCCGCTCTCGCTCACTCAATACAGCTAGCTTTAGCAGTCGACCAGTAAAGGGCGAACACGAAATTATTGCTACACCGAAAATGTCATGCCAATTTTCTTATAATGTTTAGAATCAAACCAAAATTTTAGGGTAGTTTTATACATATATTTAATTCAAAAATCAAAAGAAAAGTTAATCGATGGAGCCTTGAGTGTAAAATTGAACGCATTTTCGCTTGATGCCCTCCAAAGTCTTTACAGTGTCATCCGGTACCAGCTTCTCATTTTTTTCCATTTTCTTAACATGTCCTTCTCGTCTTTGACTGTCTTCTTGCTCTTCCGAAGTTCCCGCTTCATCATTGCCCAGTTTGGGCTCCACCGGCTGCAGCTCCGGACAGTTTGGCGGATTCATGTCCTTTGGAACAAAATGGACAGAATTGGCCTCATACCACTCCATGACACTTTTAGAATAGTGGCATGATGCCAAATCCGGCCAAAATAGCGGAGCTTCGTCGTGCTGCTGCAAGAACGGCAAAAGGCGCTTCTCGAGGCACTCAGATTTGTAGATCTCGCCATTTACTGTGCCCTTTGTCACCAAAGGCTCACTCCTCAGTTCGCAAGAGCAGATGGCCTGCCAAATGAGATATTTGGAGGCAAACTTCGACATTTTCTACTTCTTAAATTTGTCATCCACATAGAACTTGCTCTTGCAAGTGAAAAACTCCAACCCCGAAATTTGCTTAAAATCGGCTTTTATATACGTTTCGTCGTCCATCACACAGCAGCCATATTTTGTCAGCATCTTCTCATAGAGCTTCTGTGCCCGAGTTTTAGCCGTCGATTGTTGCCGCTCATCGCGGTTTGGGAAGTTCTGTACCTTGTATGTATGTCGTCCAGCTCTCTTCTTTGCATTCTGGACGTAGCTCTGCGACATGCCGATCTTTTTAGCCAAATCACGGCTTGAGGCGTTGGGATTTGCTTCAATCATCCGATTCACCTTTCCCTCCGTCTTTTTTTTTCTCCGGTCCCGGTTTTCTTACAGATCCTTTGCCGTGGTCCAACTTCAACCGCTCCTGGAACCGCTTCAACACTCTGGAGACGGTTGAATGGTGAATGTTCAACAGTTTTCCCAACTGCCGGTGAGACAGGTCAGGAAATTCCAGATAGAATTTTTTTCTCTCGACTCACGTTGGTTCACCTCCATTTTCGTTGAATCGAAAAACACGACTTCGAGTTTGACAGCATGTAAACAATACACATCAATGAGAAAGTGTGCAAAATTTGGTTCATTTTTACCCAATGGTAAAAGAATTATGCCCTGTTGAATGTGTCGCAATAATTTCGTGTTCGCCCTTTAGCTCGGTAGTCACATATCAATAGGCGCTCTCGTTCAGTTAACGGCATACGCTGAGGCATCCTCGACGGTAGCCATTACCTCAACATTTAGAATTGATATAACTCAGAATCTATACTAGATATTGAAAATTTAATCACATCAGTTTATGTGCTTACTTGCTGTGAGCAATCTGATGGAGGTTGATTCGATGTCCATTCACTAACAATCGAGATTTATCAATTTGAAATCGCAAGGTAAGTTTGCGAGATAGAGATAAAAGACAGGAAAAAATACATGGAGCAGCGATTCACCTTAAAAAGTTCTAGCTCCACTATCACACGGTACAGTTCGATATATTGGATATGCTGCTGCCGTTCACACTCTCGCTCGCTTGTCAGATTGCAAACAGAGATAGCTCCCGTTCACGCTCTCGCTCACATATTAGTTATGAGGTGAACGGGTGAGCTACCGCTAAATTAAAAATAGCGTTGGGTCACTCGGTCAGCTTGGTGACCCTAGCAAAGGAAAATAACAAGCTGATATCATATAAGTAACAAGTTATCGTTTTGATTTCCGCTGTTATTGCATAACAAATTTAGTTACAAGTATACCTCGATAGTACGTACATAAACTTTCTCACTTCAAATCGCAATTGCATAAAAACTACTGGATTTATCTGAAATCTAGTATAACAGAAAGAATGCACAACCCCAATTCTTTCTTGGTTGTCATTCGAGTTGAGATCGAGACTGTGAGTGTTTGCATGCAAGTGCGATTTGAACGACGGCAGGTTGGATGTAAAGCACTATCGAGCTATACCTGTATTCACCATTGGCGACATAATGTTATCATATGTTATCATTTTGAGCACACTATTTTTCATGAACGTTGTAAGTTGAATTGTAAAACTATAATTATTTCCAGCATATTCGAATGAGAAATTTTTCTGTTAATTAATTTTTTTTCAGTTATTAGCATGAGAATTTGATTTCAAATTGATAACATAATTTGAAACTATTTCAATAAAATTGCTTACAATACAGGATTTGTTATCAAGTTGTTCGCAGTGATAACAAAATGAGTTATTATTATGATCTTTAACGTATTTTTTTTTTGTTATTCATTCTGTTATTTTGGCTGTTTACATATTCAGTGATCAAAAAATGATAACCTGGTATTAGAACTTGTTATCAATTTGGTATAATCCTTTGCTCGGGAAACTAGTTCTTAAGCTCAGTTCATGAGCGCATTTCCCACCTCTACTAGGGAGTAACCTAAGTGAATTTACCTTTTACTGTATCGGAACTTTGTATAGAGCACAGGTTGAGGCCGTTCCCGCCGTCTTCTAAGCTGATATTCTTCTATTCTGTAAAAGTACTCCAACTTGGTGTGGCAAACAGCAACAGACAGCTCAATGCAAAAATAAGCAGTTCTTTGGAGTTTTAATGACCAACGAAATAGGGTGTGGCCCACAATGGAACAAACTTTTTTGATTCTTACAGCGACCCTTGTGGTCGGATTTGTAAATTATTACATCTTATGTGTTCCCTTTAAGAATAACAACATCAGATTTTCTTTCGCGGTGCAGTTCGAACGTGTTTCAGAGAAATACAAAATGAAAGAAGCAAGAAGAAAAATAATTGTGCGCAAAACTTGCTAAAGTGTTGGGTTTTCCCCAAAATACGTGTGGCGTGTTTTGAAAAAGTACAGAGAAACGACGGATCGCAAGCCTCAATGAGAGCATCGGGCTGGTACAGTCAACCGTCAACAGCAGAACAAAGTCATCAATAACATTAAGGCAAACCCCAACATCTCAGACACGATTTGCGAAAGTTTCGCGCTCACGCAATACCGTGCAACGGATTGTGTCTAGGAAGGCTTCAAGTCATACCGTGCCTGTAGACAGCAAATAGGGATCAAATGCAGAATAATGTGGCCAGAATCTGAGCCAGAAAACTGTATGATCAGTTGTTGACAAAATTCATAGGCTGTCTCCTCATGGATGATGAAACCTATGTAGAGGCCGATTTCAAAGAGCTACCGGGACAAAAATTTTACTTGGCTACGGCTCGGGGAGATGTTCCTGCCAAATTCAAGTTTGTGTTTGCAGATAAATTTGCACGTGAATACATGATTTGGCAAGGCATCTGTAGCTGCGGTAGGAAGACCAAGGTTTTCATCACTGATAAGACATTTAATTCAGAGCTGTACAGAACGGAATGTCTCCAAAAGCAAATATTGCCATTCATCAGATCACACAATGAAGCTGTCATGTTTTTGCCAAATCTTGCAAGCTGTCGTTACAGTAAAATAGTGCCTCAGTGGTATGAAACCAAAGGGATTCAGTTCATACTGAAAGAACTCATCTAACCAAACTGTCCCCAGCTCAGACCAATAGAGAGATTTTGGGCTATTATGAAGAAGAAACTGAGGATGAATGGCAGTGTCGTCGCAATGAATTGAGAACCAATTGGAATACGTTTGCCAAAACTATGGATGAGAATAATGAGTGCCGGTTGATGAAACGTATTCCGGGAAAAGCCCGTACATTTCTGCGAAATCGAGATGATTAATTTAACCTTGTATTATCCCTCTAAAGTTCACATAAAGTCGAACATTTTAGTTAAAACAGAATACTATTTTGTTAAGGTTTATCCGAAATATGCGCAAAAGACTTTGTGCCAATTCTAACTGGGCCACACCTTAGGCAGCCGGTTGGCCAAGTCAGTGGTGAATTTGTAAACAGTCGGAGAGCCACAACAACAAAGGGCCAAATAAGGGGCTCCTGGGGTGTCCAGTTGGTATCATTTGGTTAGATGCAACGTTGAGTGAAATAAACCGGTGTGTATCTTCCGGTTGCTCATGCCAGGTTATCATCATCGCAAATATTTTAGAGAATGTATTACCTGACATCATAAGCATAAATAAAGCCAGTTCTTGATTTAAATTATCTGCTAACTACTGTTACTAATGTGACATTGTCGCACATTATCTTGCAAAAATGTGAAAGGGCCATATGACAGCATTCCGTAGCCAACTGCGGATTTTCAACAAAAGGCCGAGAAATCTTAAATTCAAACGCGGGCCATTTAAAATGCGTCCTTCCAACCCTTATGTTTTTAAAAGGGTATCCATTTTCAGGTTTGATATTACGAAATTTCTTAGTTTATTTAAAAACAGGAAGCTGAAATTCCGTAAAATCGTAGTCAATCAATGCACCATTATTATCCGCGTTTAACTTTTGTCCGTGGGTAAAAATTGATGAAAATCTGGGTATAACTAGTTTGGAGTGAATTGTGTGGTTATTAAGATGTCATCGAAACAAGAAGAAAATCGCCGGAGAATTTTGGTCGCCGTCATGGAAAATCCAACTGCGACCATGAGATAGATCGGAAGACAACTGGGAATCACCCATACAACTGTGTTCTACGTTGCCAAATCACGGTTTGATGTTCCGGAATACATAAGGAAGAAGAAAATGGACAAATTCGCCAAAAAATACTTGCTCTGGCAGGCCATATGCCAATGCGATAAACTGAGTAAACCGTACATCACAAAGGGTACCACCAACAGTGAAATTTACCGCACCGAGTGCCTCCAGAAGCGTCTGTTGACCTTCCTGCGGTCCCATGGAGGCAAGATATTATTTTGTCCGAACCTGGCATCATGCCATTACGCGCGATTGACGTTGGATTGGTACAGAGACAATAACGTTGTTTTGAAAGGTGTGAGCTTTCAGCTATGGAAAGGAAATTGAACAGAGTAATTCTGCCAAAACATGAATTATATGTATTAATTCATTCTCTGAATGTTTTAAGAAAATCCGACTTAAAATAAGTTTTTGGCGAACACTTTTGTCTGGTGCATTTTTTTTCGAGTATAGGCCTTGAACATTTGGTATAGTAGCAAGGATGAGCTTCGATTTTTTGTACCCCTTATGACTTTGATTTAGTACCCACCAAAGTCAAAAGATTGTAACGCTGACAATTTTTGACCGATTTCAATTATTTTGACACCGTTAGGCTTTAAGGACGCTTTAAGGGCGGTATTGGAAATGATTTCGATTTATCTGGTTCCCGAAAGACTATTTGGGAAAATCAATTTAATTTCTGGGAATGAATGTCCAAATCTTTGGAATAATTCCTACAATTCTATTCGATTGTGAGCCAAATTCTGAATTGTCCCAGAAACGACCATTCTGTAACAGGATTCCACGAAAACATATTTAGAAGGAAACCATGACATATGGATATCAAAATTAATGAAATTTCTTCAGTAGGTTAATTTTCAAATGTTCTGTAGCCATTTGATGATTTATCCTTGTATCTGTCATTCCGGAACATGTTTCCGTGGGGCCTCTATTGGCCATGAACATTTTTAGACGGAAACCCTGGCAATATGGGTTTCAGAATTTATTAAACTTCTCTAGAAGGCTATTTCTCAGCGTTTTGTGGGCTTCGGATGATTTATCTTCGGGCCGGTAACTCCGGACCAGGTTCCCGTTTAACCTTGACTGACTATTTCAAGGGCTACCCTACCACTCCTTGCCTACCCCGCACCGGGGTAGTTTGCCCAATGGTTGTGTGCTTAATTGAATTCCACCTTTTTTAAATGGACCAACCAATACTTTCTCTCCACATTTTTGGTTATAACAGAATTTGCTGTCCCTTCCTAGGGTCTCATGTTGATGATATTTCCATTTTCGAAACATTACAATTAAGTACGTATTTCACGCAATAAAAACATAATTAGTAGAATGTACATCTATGTATGTCAATCCAACGTCTAATTTGAACAATACATGCATTCGAATAGCTCATCTAATATATTGGATATATTAATGCGTCATACGATTTAACGTATTCTACGTATTTACTTCAAGACTGAAGTCTGTGTTTTTCTCTTTTCTTTCTCTGGCAACACTTGATTGTCTTTCCAGGTAAAAATAAATACAAGTTAACCCATCTGTGGTTCCCATTTCTTGGTTTTGAATACTGGAACTCGTGGCAAATTGTTAACTTTCCAAGTATCCCACGTCACAATCCTTCAAAAATAAAGCCACAATTTTCATACACAAAGTCAACATACAAATTCAGTTCCCCTCCCACGTACACCAGAAGTGAAATACGTCATTCCATTTTTTGGAAAACGTCGTAAAACGTTCAAGTGACGCGGAATTTTGCCGAGAAAAATTAGATCATTATTTCCGCCAGACATGACTGATTTATGATGAGAGGACGACACCGATGGATGCTGGAAACACAAGCGCCGCTCTCCTTCTCCTGCGATGACTGATGAGATTTTGTTCGAAAGTTGATGTCAATAGCGTGGGGATATCAGCTTTCCCTAACAAAGACAAATCATTCCCCAACGCAAACGTGGATGGATTACGTAAATGGGGCTCAGATTGATTCGTTTTCCATCCACTTGCTTGAGATGAGGTCAATTTTTTACGTGATGCCAGATTTCAGTAACAACATTTTCAAAGAATGCACCTTCTATGAACAACATCGGATTCCTTCCTCGACGCTAGAAATCAAATTTGCGAAATGTTTTGACTGGAAACACCACCGATGAAGGCATCTCCCGAGGCGTTGGCATCGCGTTGTCGTACTTTGTTGCTCACTCAGAATTGCTCACTTGTAGTCTACCTAACGAACTGCTTTTATCCACTTCCAACAAATTTAGATTCTTTTGATCTACAAGGGGAAAAAACTCTCTACAGGAGGCTCTTCCTTGTGCTCAGTTGCTTCGGGAGTTGTTGTATCTATAATGCTGCATGTAATAGGTAGCGTATTTCAATCTCAAGATTTTCTCGAGAAGGATGGAATCGTGCAAATGGTAGCACCGGTGGATGGCGATGTGAGAGTAATTGAGACATCAATCCAGAAATAACTAACAATAGTCATCGTCTGACTGTTACCAATGAAAAAGGACAGTCTTCACTTCCTGTCGCACAAACTTATTTAGCTTACTTTAATGGCAGGATTGTATGGGGCTGTTTTTTGCTGACATTAAGAATCACTTGAGACGTCTTAACACAATAATCTAAATCATGGTAGCACGTAACGAGGCTTTAAAGTTTAGTCATTTTTTAAGGGGGTTATGAAAAACAAAGCTGGGATGGGAATCAAATAGGCCATAACCAGAAGCAATGCACAGTGGGCAAAAATGGATCCAAAATCCCATTAATTTAGACGGCGCAGGGTAGAGTCCTGTAAAATAGCTCATCTTATGAGAAATAAAGGAGGGAAATCCAATGGTGTTAGTTTCATTTAGGGTTGACCACAGTAAGTGTCCCATTTTGCCCATTTCTCCCCTCCTTTTGGATGCAAACAAGAATTATTACCCAAAAACTAAACTTGGTGCAAATATATTGAACCCAAATGCACTGTAAATTAGCAAAACAAGCTGAAGAACTGTAGGGAACAAATTTTACTTTGATCGGATGCCAGGAAGTGGTTCATTTTACCCGATTTTCCCTTACACATGCATAAACTCATATACCATGTGGTTCGGAAGATTGGCGCCAGTAATATTGCTCTCACTTGCACTATACTTATGTGAAAAAGTCCGGAAAATCGAATGGTTATGGTTTCGTTTAGGGTTGACTTCAGTAAATGGTCCATTTTACCCGATTTCCCCCTATAATTTTATAACCTCATATAGCATGCCGTTTTGAGATCGGCGTCAGTAATATTGCTCTTACTTGCACTGTTCTTACGTAAAACTGTCCGGAAGATCAAATGGTGATAGTTTTGTTTAGGGTTGACCACAGTAAGTTCTCCATTTTACCCGAATTCCCCTCATAATTTAATAATTACATTTAAATCATGCTGTTTTGAAGATCGGTGCTAGTAATAATGCTCTCATTTGCATTGTTCTTACGTAAAAATGTTTTGTTTAGGGTTGCCAACATAAAATTGTCCATTTTATCCGATTTCCCCTCATACTTGAAAAGCCCGTATACCATGCGCCTCTATTACTCTCACTTTCAATTTATTGTTGTTAAAATGTCCAGGGAATCTAATGGTGCTAGTTTCGTTTACGGCTGACCTCAGTAAATTGTCCATTTTACCCTATTCCCCCTCACATTTGAGAAAAAACTTACATATCATGCTTAAAACCGCATTGTCATTTTTACATTAGATTCAATCGAAGATTTTCCATCTCATAAATAAAATACAATATGAAATAAAAATTGTTCATTCTAATGTAAATCGACTACAATTTCAATCTCAAGATTTTCTCGAGAAGGATGGAATCGTGCAAATGGTAGCACCGGTGGACGGCGATGTAGAGAGTAATTGAGACATCAATCCAGAAATAACTAACAATAGTCGTCGTCTGACTGTTACCAATGAAAAAAAGGACAGTCTTCACTTCCTGTCGCACAAACTTATTTAGCTTACTTTAATGGCAGGATTGTATGGGGCTGTTTTTTGCTGACATTAAGATTCACTTGAGACGTCTTACCATAATAGTCTAGATCATGGTAGCACAGGAAGGCTTTAACGTTCAGTCATTTTTGAAGGAGTTATGAAAACGGGGCTTGGACTGGAATGTTGTAGGCCATAATCAGAAGCAATGTCTCAGAAAGTACTAAAGACCATCGAAAAAATGCTTCAACAAATTTAACTAAAAACAAGGGAGGGGGAGAAATTGAAGGAGCTGTTGGAGTACATGGTTTGATTGTCTTCTATTGTACTAATTCCCTAGTAGCACACTTGTTGCCATTCGGTTGAGATAACATAAATATTACTTGCTAAGTCATAATCAAGTTACAACAACTAATTTTGACCGTAGTGTGCTACTTGGGTTGGATATGATTACAATAAAGGGATTGGGCTATTCTGCTTGAAGCGACAGGCAGACAACGTTGTAGTTTGCTGTGACTTAAAAATAACTTTACAATGCTTTGCTGACACGGTGCAGTATCCCTTAGCTGCACTATCTAGATCGGAAAATTTTGAATCAACAGATTTGAACAGACCAAGATATATTCGAAGCGGATCTCATAGCATTTTCAAAATGTTCGCTGTACATTATACTGACCGACGCTCTCGACGAGTCTATCCGATGAATCTACGTAGAAATAAATAAAGGGTGTATTCGATAAAAACGGTAAACCGAAAATCTTCTCTAACTTTTGAATCGTATGAGCAAAATATCTGAAAATTTGAGCAAACTGTATTCGTGGTGTTCTGTTTACATCTTGGCATGCAGTTGTTCCAGTCATGTCGTCGAAACAAGAAATTGTCCGTGAAAAAGTATTAAGTGCTTACAATCAAAATCTGGAGGCGTCCCACCGATGATTTATCGGTTAAATATAGACTGTTCCAGAAAGTATAAGCACACTTCCAAAATAACAAAAAGGTAATGTTTTTTAAAGTTTTAATATTTTTACTTGGCAAATCATATTTGTATTTGTGTTTAATATGATATTTTACTCTCGTTTAATCAAAATATTTAATCATAGCCAAGACTCCTAACTTTTCCTCCATTTTGATCACTTTTGGCCACTTTTGGCCATTCTTTTTTAAATTTTAGGATGTCGTCCGCTGGTTTTATGAATTTTCGAAGCTTTGCTTTGGTTAAAGCCCAAAAATTCTCGATTAACCGTGCCCCCGGGCAGTTTGGCGGATTCATGTCTTTCGGCACGAAACATACATTTTGACTTTTGCACCATGCTAAAGTGTCCTTTGCGTAATGACAAGACGCCAAATCAGGCCAAAACACTACTTGACCTTCGTGCTGCCTGATCATCGGCAATAATTGCTTCTGGAGCCATTCCTTAACGTATTTCTAAGTGTTCATCGTTGCCGTTGCGATGTACGGACTAGATGTTTTACCACACTCGCATATTGCCTGACAAACCATAACCTTCTTACCGAATTGCCTTCTCCGTTTCGGGGATGTTTTTGTCTTTAGTTTCAGTATAGAATTGTGGTCCGGGAAGCGTTTTTTAATCTAGTTTCACATACGTTTCATCGTCCATTATTATACACCCAGAATTTCTACACAATAACGAATCGTAGAGTTTGCGAGCCCGTGGTTTCACTGACGCGCCCTGTTTTGGGTTCCTTTTGGGTTTTTCCTGCTTTCGGTATGTTTTTAGTCCAAGTCTTTCTTCGACGTTACTCGACGAGGTCCCTAGTTTTTTCGCAACATCCCGAACGGAAGTCACTGGTTTTCGTTTGTAGGCATCCCTGATCTTTTTATCGATATCCGGACTAACAGGACCGGATTTCCGACCACTCTTCAGCGCATCTTCAAACGTACACTGTTCTCTATATTTTCGAATCGCAGATCGTACCGCTCCGACGCTTACACCCTCTTCCTTGGCCAATTTGTGCACGATATTTTTTCGTTGTTCCGAAGTAAGACCGCGCATTTTGATAGGTAACACAAAACTGAGCACTTTTTTTGATGCTATGTCATTAAGAAATGTGCAAACAGAAGGACACAGCCAAAACATGTTGAAATATTTCATTATATTCAAAGTTTCCGTTAAAACGAGGTGTGCTTATACTTTCTGGAACAGTCGTTAAGAGCATCTTAGTGCCCGAAGAAAGGAAGGGAGTGATCGTAAAAGTAGTCCAATGCACAGTAAAATGGGTAAGAAAGTACTGCAACAGTTCAAGAAACGTCCAACCATGTCAATTCGAGATGTCTCTAAAAAGTCCAAGTTGTTAGTCGGTTTTGTGCAGAAACCCATGAAACGTGCTGGGTTATATGTTTTCTTGTTGCAGAAAGCTCCAAACCGGAATGAAATACAAAACATCATTGAAAACTCCCATGCCTGGAAACTTCACACGAAGTTATTCACCAAATGGAGAATGTTCGAAAGAAGAAATGATCGAAATTTGCAAAGAAAGTTCTGATCTGGCAGGCAATTTGCGGATGTGGTGAAATAAGCGCTCCCTTCATCAGTTCCAGTTGATTGTTGCAACGGTGCGTTTTACACGGACGAGTATCTTGCCATTCACAAGAAAGGACCAACAAAGGATCAGCTCTGTATTTGCCTGATCAAGCATCGGCCAACTGATCAAGCATCGGCCAATACGTTCAAAACGTGTTGGAGTGGTACCGAGCCAACGGAGTCTATTTTGTGCCAAAAGATAAGAACCCACGAAAGTCGCCGGAACTTCGCCCAATTCAAAATTTTTGGGCAATTTTCACGACGGAACTTTGCAAGCATCCCAAAGCTATTAAAACGGAGCTGTAACTCAAGAAAATTTTCTAGCGACACGTTCGGACGTGTTATTCGCTCGCGCTCTGAAAAGTGTTTCAGTTCTATTTCGTTCGCTCTCTCGGTGTGTACGTAGTGCACCGTATCCCTGCTGCTCCCTCCTAGATGATGGAGATAGAGGAGACGCCGCCCGATGTGGCTGGCACGTCCGCAAGAAAAGGCAAGCGGAAGAAGCCCGACGTCGACTCCGACGTGAATCAGCAGCTGCTGAGTAGCAGCGCCTTTAGCGCGCTTGATAACGTATCCCAACCGATTGTCTCCACACCGGAAAGTAATCGGACACCCAAGCAACCGCCCCTGGTGGTGAATAACGTCGATTGGCACAAGGATCCATTGCTCCACCACCGACGACTACAATAAAGTGCGCGAGTATCTCGATGATCTGGGATTCGAGTACTACACGCATGACAAGCCATCCGATCGGCCCTACCGCGTGGTTCTACGAGGTCTTCCTCTGGTGGCACCGGAAATCCTCATCAATCGACTGAAGGAGGAACGTGACCTGGATGCCAAAGCTGTGCACATCATCAGATGAAAGGGTGAATTTGCAACCCAAGATGAGGATTTCTATCTGGTTCACTTCGCCAAAGCATACACCAACCTTACCAAACTGCGCGAGGTTATGCAGGTTGGACAGATCCTGGTACGTTGGGAGGCGTACCAAAACAAGCGCATGGATGTTACGCAGTGTATGCGTTGCCTGTATCGGCACCCGGTACTGTCACCTTAGGACAAGGTGCAACAACTGCGGCGGAACTCACGACACTGAAGAGTGCCCGTCGAAAGATTTTCCTGCCAAACGGTGCGCCAACTGTGGCGGTGCCCACCCAGCTACGGACCGTAGCTGCCCGAAACGAGCCGAGTTTCTTCGAATTCGACAACAATCTTCGGCCTACCAGAAGGGCCGAAAGCAATGCCGGAATTCCAAGGTTCGTGGCTCTTCAGTCCACCCCCGGGATAAACCAACAAAGACATACCGACTATCGAATCAGAGCTGGTGGGACCGCTGCTCCAACCGACTTCCCTTCCTAGGAAAACAATTATGCGCTCTATAGCTCAGCCGAGCTGTGGACCATCTTTACGGAATTTCGTGGAAGACTTCTGCGGTGTAGGACAAAATCGGACCAGGTGGAGGTCCTATGATATATGGTGTGCAAGTATAGGGTCAACTGAGCCCCGCACCATCCGTGTATCCAAGTGGAATGCTCGCTCTGTAAGGACGAAAAAGATTGAGCTGGAAAACTTCCTTTCCCAGCAAAAGATCGACGTGGGAGTGATTTTGGAGACCCGGCTAAACCCGAAAATCAACTTCTCGCTCCCGGAATACAGCATCGTCCGGCTGGATCGTCCCAACGCAAGTTACGGCGGTGTGGCAGTGGCCATTAGAAAAGGCGATGTACGAGATACTACCGCATCCGAAGACTAACGTCATTGAAGCCATCGGCGTGAAAATCATCGCCCACCCTGGAGACATCACGATCTTCGCCGTTTACATGCCTCGGCAGTGTGTTGACAGCGATGGTACCTCCCAACGCTTCGTGGAAGACCTCAAGAAGCTCACCATCAACCGATCTCACTTCATAGTGGCCGGCGATCTCAATGCTCGCCACACCCTGTGGAGAAATCATTCGGTCAACAAGAACGGCAACCTTCTGGCTGGCCACCTTAGCTCAGGTATGTGTGCTATCTACTTCCCAGACGATTAGACCTTCCTATCCCCAGCTGGAAAAACATCCACCTTAGATGTGTTTCTATCCGACTTGGCACTGTCAAAGCCGGTCACACATCACGAGCTAAGCTCCGACCACTATCCGGTGGTGTGCGAACTGGACTGCAATCCAACACCAGCCCCGCTGACGATGAAACGGGATTACCATCGAGTCAACTGGGTGGACTCCAGTCGTCGGGTGGACCCTCTCCTTCCTGATGACCCGGACGTATCGTCAGTCGATGCCATCGACAATCAACTCGGGCTATTCGAGGAAGCTGTCCACGCCGCAGAGGAAGCCTGCATCCGATGGGTACCAGTGAGGAAGCAATACATGAAAATCGATCGCTACACTCGACAACTCATCCAGCAACGGAACACAGTTCGTCGACAGTTTCAACTTGCCGGATGCCTGATCAGGAAGGCAGAACTTTCCATCCTCAGCCATCAGATTAGAGGTCGAATGTCGGCCATTAGGAACCAGCAGTTCTCCAACAGCATCGCACAAATGAACGACCATTCGAGATCATTCTGGAAGGTGGCAAAGGTTCTTAAACAGAAACCTAAAGGAGTCCCGCCACTGAAGGATGACAATGGAGACATCATGGTAACCCCGTCGGAGAAGGCCAACGCAATCGCCAACAAACTAGTGGAGGCTCACAACTTTGGTGAGTCCCCATGAAGCTGCTGTTCAGCAATCCATTCGCCAGCTCGTTTAGCAAGTCGATAACGAACGTTTCATCGGCCAAGTGACGGAAAACGAAGTTCGGGCAGCAGTGATGTGCGGGAAAAACATGAAGGCACCCGGATACGATACCATCTTCAACCTGGTGCTGAAGAAACTCTCCGGCAAGGCGTTCCGCTTCCTGGCGAATATTTTCACTTGGTGCTTTCAGCTGGACCATTTTCCAACGAGGTGGAAGATAGGGAAAGTTATCCCTATTCTTAAACCTAGCAAGGACCCTACTGCCCCTACAAGCTACCGGCCTATCACGTTGCTGTCGGCTGTCAGCAAACTGTTCGAGCGGCTCATCCTCCAGCGGCTGATAATACCAGAGCAATTCGGTTTCAGACGGGGTCACTCTATCGTCCACCAGCTGGTCCGAGTGGAAAATATTATCCACCGCAACAACGCACTTTCCACCAACACGGCCATGGTCCTCCTAGACGTGGAAAAAGCTTTGGAGAACGTGTGGCACGACGGTTTGATCCACAAGCTAATGCAGGCGAACTTCCCGAGCTACCTGACGAGGATGGTAAGGAGCTACCTAACCGACCGAACATTTCGGATTTTTTTGCAGGAGCATCGTCCGAGTCGAAAACGTCCCAGCCGGCGGCCCCAGGTAGCCTGCTGGAGTACGCGAACAGTGTAATCATGGCAAACGGTCGAATGCCAATGAACGACCGGTCCCGGTTGCAACAAGGGGTGACCGCGTACGTGACGTACCTCAGCAGCTGGAAGATTAAAGTCAACGAAGGAAAGACCCAAGCTATCCTGTCCCGGCATCGACCATCGCCGAAACTTCTGCCTCCACCCGATTGCTTCATCCGGGTAAACGGATGCCCCGTTGATTGGATGGATGACGTCCGATACCTGGGGATCACCATCGACAACAAAAGGAACTACCGTGTTCACACCGACTACCTGCGGAACAAGTGCATCGGCCTGCTCAAGCACTTTATCCGTTGATAAATCGACGGTCCCGGCTATCGCAGCGCAACAAACTTGCCGTCTTCAAGGCAATTATCGCCCCGGTGGTGAACTACGCCATGCCTGTGTGGGGGACTTGTGCAGGAACCCACATCAAGAAGCCCCAAGTCGTCCAAAATCGGTTGCTCCGATTAATTCTCGACGCCGCCCCCAGAACAAGGACTACCGAGCTACATCGTGTCGCTGACTTTAAGACAGTGAAAGAGCGCATCGAAGAATCTATTGATACTTTGATAGAAAACTGCCGCCATTCAGAGAGTCCGCTCATCCGGGCGATTGCCGAATAACCAGAACATTTTTTAAAATTATTAGGTTAAGTAGAATATCAAATTAAAACAAATTTTGCTGTGCAAATACAAAAAACACACACACCTGTAAGAAAATACAGACATCATCGATGTCAACAATAAAATTCAAAGGCTGAAAACAAATGTAAATCACTTGAAAATTAAGATATGTAAGAAAAGACGAGAAAAATAAAGATTATATTAAACGAAAAAATAAGAAAATTTTGATAAAAACTACAAAAACACTGCGCAAATCGATTGAAGAAAATTTGATGGGTGGAGTAAAAGGGAAGGAGCAAGCTTTCGGGATGGGAGATGAGATCGGGATAGGAGATAAGATCGGGATGGGAGATGAAATTGAACAAAACAAATTTTTAAATCATATTTAATTAGCAGCTTTTCATACCCTGAAAGTTTAAAGAAAATCGGATAATCGGTTTGATTTTAGTGAGTAAATATGTGTGTGCCATTTTTATCGAAGGGTGTATCCCTTCAGTCATTTTTCGTTACCAAGTTGAAGATAATTTGCAAATTGTAAATGAAATATATTAGATTACAGTTGAATGTGTAAAATTGTCAATTAAACTAACAAGTTAATTGTTGATTTCTGTAATATGATCGTATGTACTCCAGCCTTTACACCGTCCCTTTAGTGTGTTTTTATGCACCTCCTGGACTTTGCTGAACAGTTTTTCTGAAGTTTGACATGCGGTGGGTCACCGCACCTATGTTTTTGAGGTTGCCTAGTAGCGTTCGATCGGTCGTGGTTGGAGACAGTTTGGAGGGTTGATATCTTTATCAACGGAATCAACATAATTATCAGAAAATCACTGTAGAATTGGTCTGGCATAATGGGCAGAGGCACGACCCGACCAGAAAAGAGGTGGAATCTCATGCTTCTGACATAGTGGAAGCAACATTTTTACGATAAGTTTCAGTTTTCATTAATCCTTTTGTAAACAAAATAAAAGATCGCAAGCCACATAATTAATCTTCAGGAAGTCTGTTTAATTATTTGGTTTTCCGACGACGTTGATATAGTAGCACCTAACTTTGAGACGATGGCGGACACTTACATCAAACTTGAGGTTGAAGCTGGTAGGATTGGGCTTTGAAAACGAAATAAATAAAAGGAAGAGGCTCACGAAGAGACAATGTTAGCCTCCTAGAACGAGTTCAGATCGACGGTGATGAAATCGAGGTAGTAGACGAATTCGTGTATCTGGGCTCATTGGTGACCGCCAATAAAGACCCCAGCAGAAAAATACAAAGGCGCATTATGGCTGGCAATCGTGTCTACTTTGGACTCCAAAGGACGGTTAGATCGAAAAAAGTTCACCGAACTACAAAGTTGACCATCTACAAGACATTAATTAGACCGGTAGTTCTCAACGCCCACGAAACATGGACATTGTTAGTGGAGGACCAACGCGTCCTTGGTGTCTTTGAACGGAAGCTGCTGCGTACGATCTACGGTGGAGTGCAGATGGAAGACTGAACATGGAGGAGGCGAATGCACCACGAATTGCATCAGTTGCTGGAACAACCTCCCATCGTACACATCGCAAAAATCAGTCGACTACAATGGGCTGGGCATGTCGTAAGATTTTTGGACAACAGCCCTGTGTCCATGCGAGAATCGAATGATACACCTTGCTAACAAACGTAACAAGAAGAATGAATGTTCTCATTTCAAATTGCTTTAATATACATATATCTCAACAGATTAATTTTCAGTATGAATTTCTTAATGTCAGAAAGAAAATTCAATAAACCACAATGAATATCAATTACCCGTCAGGAACGGAAAATAAGCAGTTGCAGCCCAGTCCACCAAAGATTATTCTTGCTCAACATTGCTGGCATTTGTCCTTCTGGGACGCTGTTGCTAGTTGCCGTATGTTCCGATTAGGATTCAAAACCGCTGAAAAAATAATTAAAAAAAAAGAAGATAAATCATCATTTCGTTTCGTCGTTTGAAATTCCTGCTAACCGATTGATAATTAAAATAGCAGGGACAGATTTTTGACCCGCTTTTTGAGCCGACTTCATTGCATTGCAGAAAAAAAAAACCATTGATGACAGTGGAATGGGTGTACTTATTTGTACATTTTCAGTAACACAGTATCCATTAGTTCTAGGAAGGTAAACATCATCATTATACTGGGATTTAAATTTGTTGAATTGTTTTCTCATTTATTTCTTCCAGACTCCGCTGCATAATCACACGTCAATGACGAAGAAACAGATTTCTTTTCGCTCGAAATGGAGGAGTCGGAGCCTCTCAACTTCAATTCAGCGATAACATTTGATTAGGGTGAACCTGCTTTTGTAAACAAACACTTTTTCTGCTAATTTATTCCAAGTTGAATACAATTCCTTCGAATTTAATATATCAGCGGATAGAGATAAAGCTCCTCTTCCATAAAGAGTGCTTAATCTTTATTTGTGACCTTTTGTTCAAGAGAAAATGACTACGAAAGTCATTTTTTACAAAAGCAAATTTGCCCTAATCTAATGTTGGCGCTGAATTGTTCTCTTTCGGAGATCACCTGTGAAAAATGAATTGTTGCAAAAATAGGGTAGGGCATAGGGACCCTATTCCAAGCACTGCAAAAAATGAGCAACTTACTGCAAAAAATGAGCGTTGTAGGTTACCCCGTGCTTGAAATAGGGTCCCGGTGTGCTTAAGCCATTCCCTACCATATGTCCATTTTGAATTCGGAAAAGGACTTGTATTGGTAGCTTCTACCAAGATACACTACAACAGTATGTTATCCATGCTCAAACGGTTTTATGAGTTGAAGGGGCACGTTAAAACAACTTTGATAGATTTGAAGCTACAATCCAATTCAACTTCAGTGATGATGATTTTTGGCGGTAGGTTAAATAATTCAAGCCCTTGAACCTGCTCAAACTGACGTGGACCTACTCTGCCGTGAATTCGGCACTCTGGTGCTTCAATTTATGTTGGAGCAATTACACTAGTCGGCAAAATCGGAACTTTTTCCGCTCCCGTCGGCATTTCTGGTTGGATTTTATAGATTTTGCTACGCTGAATCCAAATATGGGCTCAGAAATGTTGTAACACGTCCAGTTTTTGAGAAAAATGTGATTTAAACTCACAAAAACACGTACTTCCGTAGTAATATGATCTACCTATGCAACAACCAGAATATTGGCTCTGCCCTTTGAATGTTGGGCTTGGATTTTATGAAATAAACCTCCCTGAATCCATTCGTGAACACAGAGTTTTCGTAACAAGTAAGGTTGATGAAATAAACCGGGTTTTCATTCACAAAACTACGAATTTTCATGAAAATCAAGATCCGTCCATTAATTACGTCGCTCAAAAATACAGATTTTTAACCCCCTCCTTTCTTTATCACATTTTTTGTATAAATTTAAGAAAAAAATTGTATGCATCGTCACTTTTTAAACATAACCCCCCCCCCCCCACCTCCCTCTCAAAGCATAACGTAATTTATGAACGATCCCTTTAGCTGTGCCTCTTTGAGTATATTGAGTATATTGATGTTGCTTCTTACAGCAGTTTGGGAACTGAAGACCTTCAAAGTTCATTCATTCATTCAAAAGTAAGCTGCACAGAGCCCTTCAGAAATGCCTCATTAAATACTCTATTCTGCAGTGCTGTATTTCTTAAGTTAGGATAGGAGTGAGCAAGACAGCATTAAAACACGCAAACACTCAAAAAACAAAAGAATAGACAGAGACAAAAGACTCTGTTTTAGTCACTATTGCTCGAGAGAATAAGGAAAAGATATGTTGAAAAAGAAAGCAAGAATCCTCAAGCACGTAGCTTAATACGGCATTTTATAGAGCTTTTTGACGGTTAATTTGCGCACACTACTGCAAGATTTGAATCGAAGCAGTGCGAGTGAGAAGTCAACGAAGTTGTGGGAATCCAAACCGTACATTAATCCCCGCATGTTAGACAAAGAAAGACGATTAAATGTCGAAAAGGTCTATTGGCGTATTTGCGGCACAAAATTTGTGTCATTATTGCTGTCAATTAATGCTCATTGCTTTGGCGTCAATTAATGCTCATGTTGACTCTCTTCAGCCTTGCACAATCATTTTTTATTCATTCAAAGCTAGCTATTTGAGTGTTACGGACGCGTTTTTTTATTTTTGTAAAAATGTCGCGAATTTGTCTGAACGATCCGCAAAAATTTTGTTGCATTTGTGGAGACGTGATATTGAAGGAACAGAGAAAGGGGTTTACACCTTTGTTGAAGACAGCATATCAGCTGTATTTTGACAAGGAGCTTCCAAATCGTGAGTTTAATTATCAAACCAAGTCACAAAAATTGCCGCCAATATTCGATGCTCTCAACGAACGAATTCAATTTAGTTTTTTTTAATAATCCTGCCGTAAAGCAATTGATCAGAAACGATTTTGGAATTTTCTACAAGACATCCAGAGCTACTCTGATTAAGCAGGCGGGCAAGATCTTGAAGAGTCTGATCAAATCTGGTGCGATCGTCAAAGCTGAGACAAGGGCCACGCCTGACGATCGGTACGAAAAATATGCCTCTATGGATGATTTTTCTGGTTTATCGGTTAAAAAACAGCTCGTGAAGAGACTGTAGCAGAGTAAAACACCTACGTTGACGCCAGGATTCCCGCAAGCAATTTGTAAAGAATTCTCCTACTAAGAATCTAAAGGGATTTCAAGGATTTCAACGCTCTTGGAATCATTCGTCCAACGTCGGTTGAACCAGAGAGGACATTCTCAGCAACTGGCAACATTGCTAACAAAATCCGATGCGGATTGGGAGATGAATCGCTCAGTGTGTTATGTCTACTTAAGTTTCACTTTGCCCAGCCCAACAAGCAATGATATGTCAACAAATTTGGTTTTTCACCTAAAAGTCCAAATCAAAAGTTTTGTTGTTTCATCATATATGATTTTATCAATATATCAATTATCAATTGATCAATATATATCAATTTTTCCGTCTCAAATTACATACTCCTTATATATACTTATTTCATTTATATATTTCATATTTGATATATATTGCATGAACCTGATTATATTTCATTGATTTAAAACATATAAATACTGGGATGGGAGGGTGCATCAGGGCATAATTGAAGTTTCAATTGGACAATGGAGTGGATGGCCAACCGGAGTCCAGGAGGGATGTGTCTATCATTCATGATTGCTACATTCCACTCCAACAGTTGTAATGAATTTGACGCGCCTTTCTCAAACAAACCATCTAGTGGAAAGCTTAATTGAATTGCGTATTTTGTTATTCGTTTTATTGGATCATATTGCTGGAAGGAGATTCTCTTATTCCCGCAGGTTTCGCGTAAGTGTCTCTGCTTACGGACCTGCCCAGCCCTTTTTGGCCCTTCATACAGCAGTATGTTGAATTTACAACGGTAACAAAGCATGATCTTTCTGTTAAGTGGAACCGCATGCAGGGCAAGGCCCACGCTAGGATGGTGGCTTCTTACATACATACAAAAGTCCAAATCAAAAGTTTTGTGTTTCTTTCTGAAATTTTCACAAATACAGGTATTACCGGTATTGACTCCACCAAATACCGAATACCGAATGGTATTTTCTAAAATGTCCAATACCAACCACCCTATTTTTAACACGATTAAAAAATATTTACTATTATAAGTCGTTCGTGCACAATTCCAACGATTAAACTTTATCCTCATTTAGCGTGGTCCATTATTTTATACAATTTTGACATGAAATGTAGGTTGGGTGTTACCGTACGAAAATAGCCTACAATTTATCATCGCCAAAACGCTTAAGTAAACGGTTGCTCTCCGCAGCCCATTAATTACCTATTGTTGAAACAGCTAGAACCATGCTGAGTCTCCCCAGTCAGCTCTCACTACGGATCATTTGTCCAGCGAACGATGAACTCTTGCATACTGCTTAATGACTGGGATTGCTGGAGAACGCTCATGCTACCACCTTCCTATGTGTGCCAGCCTTATAATTAAGTTGAAACCGTTACCCTTGTTAAGCAACCAGCATGGAATACACCACTGTTATAAAAGCATCACCACCGCTTACGTAGACATAACGATCCCTTCCACACATATGGGCAAGAGATGAACCAAATCCTTGCAGGCAGTGCTGTCGTCGCTGTCGGGATTGTAGTCTCTACCCTCCAGGGACTTTGCCAGTTAGCACCGCCATAATTAATCATAATAATGAAGTCATTCAAGTGAATCTCTGCATTGTAGACGCATCATTATATTAAGTGGCAGCAAGTAAGCATGGGCGGGCAAGCATGAGTAAAACTAATATCCAGCAATTTATAGCAGTCGGAACATATCGTTGGCAGGCGGCATACTTACACTACCTTCCAGGCTGCTGTCATTGCCGAGATTCAACTGTGTCATAATAGTAATACTTACTTGCTCATTCTAAGCTTCAAAGGATCACACAATGTCGCAGAGCCAACATCAATCAAGTTGAAGAATCAAGTAGGTATCTCGTAAACATTTTTGAATACAACACTGCCTGTTAGGAAAACCCTGTGGTAAAGGCTTTAAAGCAAATTCGAGAGAATGCATAAACCAATTTTCTTGTGTGCTCATAAAATTCCGTAAACCGTGTGCGAGAAAGCCGCACGCTTTTCAAAACCAGCATACGGATGCGGGGCTTTTTGTGACACTCGTAACGATGTTGACATGGCAACACATCACCACCGTCATCCTTGTCGAGCGCAGGTACGGCCTCAGCCTCGTCGCCGGCATACCATTTCATTAATCAACACAGCGCGACGAATGGCAGTCGGTTTGGCTTTTCGATGGGTGGTAGGTATGGCTTGTTTGGTTAGTTGGGATAGTTTTTGCTGGTTAATAAATTTAATAAACACCCGATAGACAAACACGTGCGGTTGCATTAGCATGAGGAGCATGGAGTGCCTCTTGGCGGTTTACGGTCTCTGGTGAGCAAATGAGTAAACGAGCAACCATGGCACGCCCTATTTCCTGGCTTTGTCTTCGTTGGCGGGCGTTGTTTGTGGTTTGGCATAATTGAATAGTTAGCTCAAATGATTCATCCTTGCCGGGAAGTTATTCTTCATAATGCTGGTTAGGTTGATTAATATTTGTGCACACAAATAGAAGGGGCGGTCGCCTGGTTGACCATGCCAAACGTTTGTCGAATAGACCAAATGGTTCTGGAAAAAAATCATTGAATGATAAGTCCTTCGATGGAATGTCCTTTCACCATCAATTGCAATGCCGGCTTTAATTAGCAATTAACAATATGCATGTAATAAATTGATTCAATCAAATGCATGCTTACATTTAAGAGCAATATGAAGCACATCAATTATCGGCAGGATAATAATTAATTTAATAAATCGAATAGTGTCATATTTCATAATTCCCGCTAAAAAGGATTTGGATAAGGGAAGAGAAATGGTCGTTCTTCGGAATTTTATATTGATTTTTCTGTTTTCAAATAGTTTTTTATTTCAAATTTGTTCAGTGTGAAGATTGATCAACTTAGAATTTGATTGGTTCTAGAACGAGTGGAAGGATGGCGTTATTTGCCCTATCTACAAGTAGTCACCCTTCTGGACTGGGCTATCAAAAATATGGTGCAAGCAAAGTACTTAATGTCGCCAACAAAGTGCTATCACAAATCATCTTTCAGCGACTGTCGCCACTAGCGAATGGATTCGTGGGAAGTTATCAGGCCTTCATCGAAGGCTGATCTACAACGGAACAAGAATTCACTTTGAGGCAGATAAATACGAAGATAAATACGTCCAAAAAGTCCGAGCATGACAGAGTTCGACTAGGCAGCAGTGAAACAATCGACGGTGATGAATTCGAGGTAGTCGATGAATTTGTCTATCTCGGCTTACTAGTTACTATGGACAATGATAACAACCATGAGATTCGGAGGCGTATTATTAGTAGAAGTCGTGCCTTATACGGCCTCCACAAGCAACTGCAATCAAACAGACTTAGCTCCCGTACCAACCCCGCTCTCGTTTCAAACTCTAATAAGACCGGCTGTTCTCTACGGGATTGAAAAGTAGACGATGCTTGAAAAGGACTTGCGAGCACTCGGAGTATTTGAGCGAAATGTGTTAAGATTCATTTTGAACGGATTGCAGGGAACGGAGTCTGGAAGTAGAGGATGAATCATGAACTCGCGCAACTCACTGACGAACCCAGCATTCGTAAGGTGGTTAAATCTCAATCAATACGCTTGGCAGGACATGTTACAAATGTTCGATGGGAATCCGATTGGCACTCGACGACGAGAGGCGCAGCGGGCTAAATGATTAGACTAGGTGGTGCAAGATCTAGGGAGTACAAGGTGCCCACGGAATTGGAGAGGAGCAGCCATAAACCGAGAACGTTGGAGGGATTTTGTGTATCATATATTGTTATAATGAACTTATGCCTTGAAAATAAACGAACCAATCTAGAATGGCTCAGTTGGATTTAGCTAAAACTTGAACACTGTTTCTTAATTTGCCACATTAATTATGAAAGAGATTCAAATTTTTATATAATAGCTAATCTGAGACACCACAGAAAGAACTTTATACAATCGTTCATTATAGATTTCGAACACTTTTTGTAACCGACCAAACTGCCTATCAAAACAAGTTTGGAAAAAAGGAGATTCAATGTACAAATAGTTAAAAATGCTTTGAAAACTGGAAATATCCTTCTTATCAACATGCAACCATAGGAGTGGACAGCAATTTCTGCTAGAACCAAAGACGTGAAAAGAGAGAATTAGTAGTCTCAGTCTCAGTAGGCGTTTGGCAGGCTTTGAAATTGAAAAGTCTTTGAATCAATACTGTCTCTTCACATCTTTGATTCTAGAAGAAATTGCTGTTCCCTGCTAGGGTTGCATTTTGATAAGAAGTATTTTTCCAGTTTACAAAACATTCTAATTAATTACGTATTTCACGTAATAAAAACATGATTGGTCAAATGTAGTTACATATGTTTTTTTTTGTATTCTCTCAGTTCAGTGTAATAGGAAATTCCCTCCATTTTTTTTCTTTTTTCTTGAAATTGGTTCACATCTGGAAGAAAGTGAAGTTTCTCAGTGAACAAAAAAAAACCAATCAGTTCTTGTTGGCAAATTTTTCAATAAATACAATGAATGAAGGTTATTATGTTGAAGGCTTACACGGATTGTTTCGAAAATAAATGCTCATCAGAGCATGCTGTGCGTTTGACTGTCATCTTTAGTTTGTTTACTAGTTTGCACGGTTGAAATTCTTCGTTTTAAAATTGTAACGCAGTGGAAAAGACGTGAAAATTACGATATTTAATACATGGCTAGGTGAAAAAGATGTAACTATGCGATAATTGGCGAAGCGCTTTGGAATTAATCAAGTGAGCGTGAAATTAATCATAACCAATTTTGGAGAACACCGTTTTTTTTTGATGAACTGCCAGGAAGAGGCAGAAACCCCAGAACTTCCAACCCTAAACTGAATCAGAAAGTGGTAGCTCTCATTCGGAAGAACAAATTAATGTCAATACGTGATTCGACCAATAAAGTGGGAAGCAGCATCAGAATAATTCAAATTAGGGGAGGATGGTACAAAACGCACCGTTTAAGCATGATCGTGAATTACTAGGGAATGGAAGCTGAAATTAAGGAAGAAGTAATTGAGGATGGTCCATTATGATGTGTTTTTTTTTTCTAAACAATTTTGATTTTATTTCAAAAAGATGATTTTTAATGATTTTTCAAACCTTTTTCAATTTGAGCCCAAGACGACACCGGGGTAAAACGCAATCTTCATTGCTCAATATGCACCCCTATATTGGAGTAAGGAGCACAACATAACTGGGTAATGATGCACCACAATACTGTACCGCTTGTAAAAGGTAAAACACGACTATACAAAGTAACTCATTAGAATTGTTAAATGAGGAAGTTGCAAAACATTGCCACATTGCTTTAGCTCTGTTTGGTAGTCAAGCAGCCAATCGGTATCAAATAAAGATAGCAAATCGTTGCAATAACGTTTGTATTAAAAAAAATGGGCAAAAATTGCCGATTTTTCATGAGTTTACCTTCACCCGCACTGATGAAACTACCCATGCAGCATCAGTCATAGTAACCCATGCTTCAGCAGAATAAATTTGACAGCTCTATCAGTAGAACTCTAACCGCGATGGCAAAAACAGTGAAGCAACTCCGTTCAGAAGTGTGCGAGTGCAAACAACGGCACGCCGCCGCGTTGAAAACGAACATCGTGCGGCACTTTGTGGACGCCGGATACGCCTGTTCCAGCATTTACAACATCTTGGCACTATTGAGACAACAATCACAGCATCAAAAGAAAGCCCGGATCTGGACGGCCGACGACCCTGAGCAAACATAAGCTCCAAAGGATGCTGAAGAGAAAAACTGAGGGAAAACTGGCTACATCACTGCGTGCGCTTGGCCGGGATGCCGGTTCAACCGGCCAAATAGTGGAAAAGTACCAGGCGAACATGAACATATATGTCAGGGAGCGGAAGTCACGTCTACTGGTTTTGGAGCTGCAGGCAATGACGCAGTGGCAGCGGCTGAATAAGCTGGTCAACTCGATTTTCCCTACGAATCGTGACGTGGCGGTGGTGATGGAAGACGAGACCTAACTCACCCTTGATGGCAACGACTTCGTATTTTACTTCCCCACGAAGGAAGTGAGCTCCGAGGTGAAGTTAATTTCACACACCACGTTCCCCAAGAAGGTGCTGCTGTGGCTGACAATCAGCGAGAAGGGAATGTCAAATCCGCTCTTCTTTCGCTCCGGACTGGCCGTGAACGGGGAAATTTATAGTGCGAAATACTCATCGGAAGTCCCGTCGTTCATCACGAAATACCATAAGGACGAAGACGCGCTGTTCTGGCCGGATCTGGCGTCGGCCCACTACTCGAAGTGATCATTGGAAGAGATGGAGCGGCTGAATGTCGATGTTGTACCCAAGTCGGTGAACCCGCCAAACGTCCCCCAGTTGCGTCCGATCGAGAATTTCTGGGCCAATCTGAAGCGTAAGATCTATTCCAACAATTTTGTCGCGAAAACTGAGGAGGAATTGATAAATACAAAGAAAGAACCTAAAAACATGTCTACACGCATGTTTTCGTCCGCCATGCCGAATGTTCTGGTTAACTGCCGGAAGGTCGCTTGCAAGAGCGTAGATTTGTTTGCAAGTAAGCTAAAATAATTATCTTCCATGGAAAATTTATCAAAAGCAATTATCTGTCTAAGCTTTTAAAAAAGTCATTTTTTTAATGCAAACGTTATGTTGACAACTCCTTATTATATAGACGTATATAACACCACGGTGCGTTCTGCTATAGCTTTGGTTTTGCAAAGTTATGCCTAATGATTCTAAAAACATGGGGAATTATGGTGAAGTTTTGATATTATCTTGAAGTTTTGATGTGTGTAATACGTGTGAAGCGAATGCATTATAAACCATTGTTATTAACGCATGGTAAAAGCTTATTTTAATAACACTGTTATTTACATGTGAGGTACAGTCATGACAATTTGTGCAATTTTGACCATAATTTGGTGTACTGAATGCCTGAATGTTTTCAAAAATTATTAGCTATGCTGTTTTATGTAAAATTTTCATAAAGTATCATTCATAGAAAACTATAATTTTTAAGAATGGTGCATATTTATTGAGTGGGTCATTCTACTCCACCAGTGCATTTTGTACTGTTCTCCACTGGAACAACCTGAAAACTTTCAAGTAGCAGAAAATCGCTTAACAAAGTGCAGAACAGAAGCAATGCACAACAACAAGAGCCTGAAACTGTATTCCGCAAGTTTTGCAGCGACCGAATGTATTTTGTATATACTTTGATGGACGACGAGACTTATGTGAAAGAGGGCTCTAAAAACCTTCGCAGGTCAACAATATGACACTGATTGTATGTTGCCATTGGCCCAAATCTGCTTTACTCCGTTTATACTGCCAGCTGACGAGTGACTGTTGACGAAAAATAGGAAATAATTAATTGAAGGCGGTTTGCCGATCATATATAACACTTTCCATAGCAGCCACCTTTGCAAGCGAGTCCGCTCTCTCATAGGCCAGAATCGAACAATGAGATGGGACCCATACAAAGGTGATGATAGAAAAACGCAAAGATAAAGCACTAGAAGCTCCCGTATTTTCATGAGAAAATACTAGGAGTGCTTTACCGGTCTCCAAGGATATTTTTGAAGAAAGATGCTAAAATGTAACTCTGCACAGAAACAAAAGCGTTCACGAAAATGAAAACGGACCGATAACTAGCGCTTATTCTGGAATTTCTGACTGGAGTTCACGGATCCGGGCACGGATTTTTTTCCGTGTACTATCGAACTGTTCTTCGAAAATAGCTGAACATTATTGTACATGGGGATGAGAATAGAACATCAACGGCGAAAATCTATCGATGTAACTAAGAACATTTTGCATTGCAATAGTATGTTGCTATTGTTTGCATTCAACGCACTTCGTAGATAAAAGTAAACGGAATTCACAAACGGCAGTTATAATGATAGATTCATTAAGATTTCATCTATGAGATTTAAATCGCCTATTCGTGGAACTGAAGCACAAAAGTTGTTCAACTTTGACATGCGATCTATGAAGTTTCTGCCCTCGAGTCATCAAAAATTCGAAGTGGGTATGTAAACCGGCCATGACTGCAGCCATTTTGTGTTCTGTAACTGCCTCCATAAGTTGGCCTTAAAATTCGTTCCACACAAACTGTTTAAATAAACAGAGTTGGGAAAAGCATAAAAACACTCACGTGTTTATTTTTTGTAATTTCATAACTAGTTCAAAAGAGTAATGATTCCTGAAGGGACAGCAACTTCTCAGCAGAACTAACCTGAGTAAAGGAGAGAAAAAAATAAATTACATTGGAAGCAACCGACGAGCACAACCCTTCCAGCTGGCAACAAAATGCGCTTCAACTCTGTGTACTGAGAAAGCATAATTTAAATTAGGATTTTCTTTCCGATTATTTCACACAACTTTTCGTCCCTTATGCAATGGTGGAAAACTTTCCATCCCCGCTAGAGTTGGATTTAATTTTTATATCAAGGAAACCGGTTAAGCGAAACCTTCATCACTGACTTTGTTTCAAGTTTCTACAATCACGGCTAACAATTGCTATGGGAAAGGTTGCTACGATTGGATAAAAATTATAACATCACAACCAAGAGCTCTTTGAACCTGCCTTGAGGGCTGCAAACAAAAGGGTTGCTAGTGGTCAATATATTATATTGCAGATGATTTTAGTGAAACCTGAGTAAAGGCAATCATAAGGTTAGAATTTGGACGGAGAGTTTATTTTACTGATGTGCCTCTAGCACTACCGGGCTTCGGAATGTTTTAATAGCAATTATGAAGGCGATCTGTTCATGAAGCCTAAAAATTTTCATTGCATTAGGCCGTTATTAGCTGTTTTTGGATGGGAAACGAGGAATGAAAATGGATTCTGCACACCCTTTTAAGACAATTTTGAATAAATTTATAAATTTCTAAAGAGGAAGTGAATGTCATGGAAATGTTCCGGGTAAATATTGTTATGATATTTTTTTGCGTACAATCTCATGGAGACATATCCCAAATAACATTGCCAAAACCATCCAGCTTTATTAAATTTTATTAATGTTGTATGAGAGCCACCAGAAATCGATTTGGTTTTATTATGGCAGTAAGAGGTGCCAATATGTTTCAAGTTTAAGTCAGATTTATGAAAATCAGTTCTTTACAAAGATCTCAAAACCTTGTCTTCTTACACATTTGTTAACACAGTTGTTGCTATTGATATTGCTATTAAAAATATGTATTTCTTTTCGTTCTTTTCGGCGTTGAACTGTGTAGTACTTCTACTAGAACAACAATCGAGGCAATCGTGTGGTCTTTATTCAATCATCCTCAACTTATTCAAATGGCTATGAGTTTTTACAGAAAGGCACCGCTTTGTTAGCTAGGGTTCAAATCTCGGTAGTAGTTTTATCGGTTATTATCGGCGGTAACCAATGAGCCCAGATGCACGAATTCGTCTACCGATTCGATTTTATCACCCTCACTCTGAAGTCGTGGTGGAGAATAATATTGTCTTCTCGTGAGTCTCTTCCCTTCAGTATTT
>JASCZW010007016.1:0-76260 GCA_034211315.2 Aedes japonicus | reverse complement strand
TGATTGGACAAAATCTGCGAATGAGGTGTTTCAAGTCAGACGTACCCGATCCGAAGGGTGCTAACATAAAAACAACAAAATTATAGCAAACTTTGTTACGACTAGCTGATTAGGATATAAATTTGTTAAACACGTTTTCATGTGGATAGTTGAATAACACAACCATATTAAGATATATTTCCCTGGGAGGCACTAACACTAGCTGATATGATTTCAATACATCTTTACAAAGCTGTTACAAAGTTTGTTTTGTTTATGTTATATCTATATCATAGTTTGCTATAATTCTACTACCTAGTGAGAATTATTTGTAACAATCTGTTATTTCAACGGCATCCGTGATCTGAATTCTAAATAACAACCTTTTTTATAAAAACAGCGTAACAGAATCACAAAACTTGAAATAATTTTGTTGTTTCCTTCTGGTCGGGGAACTGGTAAGTTTCGGCGAACAAAATGGACAAGGTAACTGTAAAGAATCTGATGGCAGAGTTTGAACAAAAGACCGATCAAACCGAATTCAATCAACTGATGAACTTTGTTATTGGAAACATCCACAATTAGTCCTTGGTCCGTGCCTTCTAAGAACTTTTACGTCAAAAAAATAGGACACAACCAGACCACAATTTCCCTCAGAAGGTTCAGATGCCGTAACTCCCAAAATTGAAATTACTCAAATAACTAAGATATCATCTAGGGCCGTGAATTTATGGTCGAAATCCTAGGCCGCAAGAACACTAAACAAGTCGTGCTAATATGGACTCGCAAAGACATGTCAGATTCGTAGGTGTGGTAAAAGGAAATAAGTCAATTCTTGCATTCTTTAAGAATTATTTTGAAGTGAAAATTGCTGCCGCTGTTTCAGCATAAAAACTCACATAGAATGAGAGCTGACTAGTATCCCAACCAGAAGGGTATAACATAAGAATAATAAAATGTATGTATGTATGTATGTATGTATGGTAGCCACCATCCCCTCTAGCTCCTTGGCTTGGATGCAGCTCCACTTAACAGCAAGATCAAATTGGGCCACCGATCTGAATTCGCACTATCGCTGTATGAAGGGCCAAAAACGGAGGGTGGACCCGTAAGCAGAGACACTTACACGAAATCCACGGGAAATTAAGAATCTCCTTCCAACGATATGATCCAACAAATCGAATAACACAATTCGCAATACTCATTAAGCTTTCTACAGGATGGCTTGTTAAGAAGGGCGCGTCACTCTCCTGAAACTGTTGGAGTAGAACCCGCAGCACCACACTCGAATCGGTAGGATAAGAAATGATACTGTTTGTTCCTCCTAGACTCAGGCAGTCAATCAAACCATCGTCCAGTTTCAGCTTGAATGATACCCTGGTGCTCCCTCCCAACCCAGTATTTATTATATTTATATAAATATAGATGTAATGTAATAATAATATGTTATATATGATATATAGTAGAGCAAAAATTATATAAGGATATTTAGTTAAATTATGTAATAGTTGGAGTTCACGAGCCTATGATAACCATGTTAAACTAAATTAATTAACCTGCTGAAATAATAATATTAAGGCAGTAATAATAATATGCAGCTTCGTACCACTTTGTATCACTGATGGGTGACTGTATCTCTGGAATGTGAAGGTCATCTTGTTATTCATTGAGGTATAAATATCAATAAAGCATTCAATTGTATATAAAACCATAATATTATATTATTACGTATTTAATCATGACATATAGATATGTAACCTTCTGAATGAAGAGCATTTATTAATTTTGATTATTATTTGATATAATGTAATAAAATAATTATACCGGCTGATCACCAAACTGAAGCAATTAAAATTTATTAATTATTTTATTACTTCTTCCATAATATTATATTTATGATATGCAATTAATAATGATGAACAGCTGTGTTCCTCTGAACCGCTCAAATAGTAGTTGATGATCGTGTACTGAAATGTTAAGGTCATATTACGCCATTTAATGGAAAATATAATGAAGGAATTAAAGGTTGAGTGGTCGAGAGAGTCGTCAACATTTCTATTAATGAAAATATGCTAGAGCTTGTAAAAAACATGCATCATATAATAACACATACTAGTATCTACACATCTATATATACATCCATTGCTACTTTCGAGAAGGCCACTCCGACGGTGCTAGATACAGCTGAAAATTGATCCCCATTCTTACTGCTGCTTCTACCAGAAGATGATCATCCTATAACCGCAAGACCTCCTCTCCTAAACTGTATGGTACCTGAGAGAAATTTACCTTTCGGCGTAATACATGTAATGAAACATACAGAATTAGGCTATGAATAAACAATGTCCTATAAGATAAAATATATAGTGAGGGTATATTGTAATATGAATTGAAAATTACATGTGTGCTGACTGCTGTTTTGTTGCAATTGTAGACAAACTTGCGCATCCATTATGAACCAGAAAATTTAGGCAATGTATGACCGCCATGAAAAAAAAAGAATTTTAAATTTTAAATTATTTTGTAATACCTGACGACCTGGAAGACCTGAAAGATATGAGAATGGAAAATTATGATATGATGTACCGGTCGCACCCCTCACTTCGCTATTGTCGGATTGACAACATTGCCCAGGCTACGCCAACCAGCGTCTCCATGTTTCAGCTGGCAGTCTTTGTGATCTATATGACTCTGTGGAGGCGTGAGGTAGGAACCTGTGAGGACCAGAGGTCGGTCGCACCCTCCCGCCAAGTTGTCAACTCACCATTTGAAGCCCGGTATAACATAAGAATAATAAAATTATAACAAATCTTGTTACGACTAACTGATTATGATAATTGTATAACATACTCAAACTTTTTTCAGATCAAGTATAGCAAGTTCAGCATGAGAACCAGTAGTTTTAATATCCTCAATCCTCAATCTTAATTTGGGTTTAGGATGTTGTGTTCGCCAAGAAAGATCTTGAGCCTTCGGTTAATCATACGCTAGGAGATTTTGCCGATGCAACTCAAGAGTGTTATTGGCCAATATCCTTCTACCTTTTGATGATTTGACCTAAGTTTCAAATTGTTACCACCATCCCTTCTCTCCAGCGTTCATGAAATCTACCTTTAGACGAAATTTAGTTGAAACTTCTTCTAGCTTAGCCGCAAATGGGACTTGACGGACCATACCCTAGCAACACACTAGTTCTATAACGGTTGCAAATACTTCTGTATGACTAGATTTGGTTATAAAGAAACTTACTCAACATAAAAGATGTGTTACTCAAGTAGGGTACCGAACATTATTGATTCCGGCTGAGTGACCTTTTGCAGTATTGATAGCACGGAGAAGTTCTTTAATAGGGAAGTAACGATTTAATGATGAATTTTCTTCTGCCGTGAAGGCAGTCCCGATTTTCATTCGATTCGTCGAGCTGTTTGGGGTTGGCCGGTTAATAATGCCTGAAATGAATCGGTGATATGTTCAGCAATTTCCGAAGGGTTTTGACTGTATTTTCGATCAATTGTTAGTCTCCTTTTACCGCTAAGACGATTCCATAGCATTTTCTGAGCTGAGGTGCACCGATGAAAAGAAACAATGAATTTTCTGTGTTATCTAATGCACATAAAGGGAATGCTAGATTTATCAGAAAATACTGGGATGTTTTATATAATTTTAAGCCAGATAACGCCTGAATCAAGCCTGTTGTATGAAAGATTGCAAACATTGTTGTATGACTCATCAAAGACTACAACCAATTGCGGTGCTTATGCCTCCTTTGGCTTGGAATTAAACGAGGAGAAAATTTACGCGCTTTTTAAAATTTAGTACTTTTTCTGTGTGGGGTTACAAATTTAGTGTAAGGTCTTCCAACATTCATTTTAGGCTAAAAGGATGGTTTTTCTAGTGGTAGATCGAGCCTTTCGAAATGCTTTCCGGGCAGTTTATTTTTGATGATCATCAGCGGATAGACGCTTGAGTGTCCTTCATGCCTTACGTCGAATTTTTACGTTTTTTTTCTCACTTTTTCTAACCTTTACAGATCGCTGATGTCATTAGAATAGAAGCTTTGGCGACATCGATGATAATCTCTCCTAGAAGTTCGATCAGTAAACCAGTTGATCATCCAAACCAACGTTATTTCCGAATTTAGAAACATGTACCACGCAGATACCACACAGATTTCTTCGTTATCTACACAGAAAAAAATAATTAATTTTAACAAGCGCGTATAATTTCCCCTCATGTAATTCCAAGCCAAAGGAACGTAAACAACGATATTGTTTGCAATCTTTCATACAACAGGTCGATTCAGGCGTTATCTGGCTTAAATTTACATGAAATATCCCATTATGTTCTGCCAAATCTAGCATTTCCTTTATGTGCATTAGATAACGCAGAAAATTCAGTGTTTCTTTTTATCTGTGTAATGCACATAAAGGGAATGCTAGAGTTGGTAGAAAATATTGTGATATTTCATGTAATTTCAAGACAGATAACGCCGGCATCTAGCTCTGTTGTATGCAAGATTGCAAAAATTGTTGTATGGCGCATACAATATTGCAAACAATTTTGTTGTTTACGCCTCCTTCCAGCTTTTACGCACTTGTTAAATTTATAATTTTTTCTGTGATTCTACAATAATCCATAATAATTGTTGTAATCACCAGCAGATCGCCAACTATGTCGTGGAGGGCGAATGAAGTTGAGTGGAGATGAACCGTAAATATTTACCATGCCCAACAAAACACTACAATCGAATTAAAATTCCTTAGTATCTAATAAATTGGATTCATCCCACAATTGTGTGATAGACCTGTTAGTGAAGCGTTTTTGACCAAAGCTAAATCATTTGCTTTTGAGGTAACTAGTTAAGTAACATTTAAGACTCCTTAAATTATATCTAAACCTAAAATTTGTACATAGCACTAGAATATTTGGAATCTGACTATAATTATTTACTTGAATTGGTAGACGGGTACCACGATGAGAAAATGTCAGAGCTATATTTGATTCATTGTGAAACTAATGGGTTTCAATGAGGAACTAAGTTGCCATTAATTATTCACAGAGCTTAAATTTCATTTCTGGAATTTCGTTTTATTAGTTGGATTGTCGCACTGAATTTGTGAAATTATTAATCACATTACTGAATTTCGACTGCAGAATATTGAACGAAGTTCTGGGTTAACCACTATTTCAGCAGTTGTTAGGATAAACTTTTCAATCGTTGCCAGAAAAATAAAAATAAATGCTTAGAATTGAGCACTTCTTCGACAGCGATTCCGTCCATTTTTCGTTATAACTCAGTCATATTCAAATCAAACGGCTTGATAATATGTATATTTTTTAAGAACCTCAGATGAGCTTATGATGAACAAAAAATCAATTCGTTCATATCTATCCGACTGAGTAATACGACAATTTATGCAAATTTGTCTGTTGTCGAAGTTCTGCCCCACCCTTTACCGAAAATGTCCATGGTAATTAAAAAAGAGGGTCAAATCCCACATAAATTACGCGTTATAACTTCGTTTTTTTTTGTCATCGTCAACATAAACCTCCAGACAATTATAAGCGGCAATGGAGCTTCGAAACAGCTGCAGCGTGGAAACGTATTTCTTTCCAATTTTCTCAAATCTTCTTAAAAATTCAGCCGACAAGAGTAGCTTGTTTCCAGAATAGCAATTAAATAAGGCATCGTGACACTGACTGGTGGCATGAATTGTTAACTGCGAGTATCGCTGCCAGGTCTATAGATTCCACCAAATTCCAATTGGGGTGTGGTCGGGTCAAAGACCAGCCAAAGTACACCTTTCATTGTTCACACCTGCGTCGTGAATATTTTATCACTAATCCTTTTCTTCGTAACGTCCATCCTGTTGTTGGGAACAATGGTTGTCATCAAAACCTTTCGAAGAAAAGGTGTTGATTCATTCTTTCGCGGGTGAAGTGTACCAGAATTACGATGGAAATGTTCTCATTTGCCTATGGAGATCACTTCATCAGGACTCAGGAGACCATCCTGAGTTTTTTTTTATCTTTCTTCTAGTTTCTACTCCAGAGTAATTAATAAAGTCCAGTAGAGAGTTTAAAAAATCACCACTTCCAATTAGTTTAGATGGTACACAGTTTACCACTACACCACTCGCACCGTCATTTTAAAAGGAACTTTTCTTGAAGATTCACAACATGTCATATCTCAATTCTGAAAGAAGCTCGACTCACAACTACACTTCTTACTAATAGATTCGACCTTAAATATTTCTAAAAAGCAATTTGGCATAAGTAGATCTATGCTGAAGGAACGAATATTTAAGTATGCACAACATTTGTAACTTTTAGTAATCTCAGAATTCAATATTCAACAATATTTCTAATTTTACCGAGGTGGTGGTTTCATTCTCAAAGCACAAAAAAATGTACGGTGCTGGTTTCCAACTGTTTCTTATGAAAACTTGTAATTTATTATGGCAACGATCAGTACACAAATACGATTGGGCAGCGGACTGAAGAATGGCGATTAGCTCACTGCAGGAATGGTGAACGCAAGAAAAGTAATTCTCAACAAACAACTCACTATGCTGATGCTGATTAATACTCAGCTTATTTCTCTTCTTTTATTAATTATTTTTACTTCATTTGCTTACGTTAAATTTGGCCTGATTGACTGCGAACTAAATACTGATAGTAAACCGAGATTTGTGTCCCTTAATAAGACTCCCGTAGTTGATGCTGCAAGCAGGGTTGCCACATGCACAGATTTATTTAGATTGACACAGCTTTTTTTTTAATTTTTTTAATACAGATATCTGTATGTAAAAGTGACAGTTTTTTGAGATAAACCAAAACTTTTAAGCTTGCCCACTCAAAACTCTCATATTAAAAAATCTGGAATCATTGTTTGGCCACATTGCTTTCAGTGTGCTGTTTTGGGCCAATGAAGCAACATAAAATTATTATGTAGTAGAAGGAGAGTGTCATCATGAGGCACTAAGAGTGAACAACAATGTTTTATGGCTAGAATGAAAGATATGAAGAGAAAGTTTTGATAGTTCCGCTAGTGTGCGACAGGATTGGAAATGTAACAGATGTTTTTAGGAAAATTTAGCGAAAAGGGCATGTATACAGTGGTACTCGAACCAAGGTCTCTACGTTGGAGACGACGAGAAAAACTTTAGTGATCGTCAGTCGGTGCGAATCAAAACAAACCCAAAAAAGGAGAGAGTTCCTCTCCCATGTGCGCACCAGTAAACAGAGTGCACACAATAGATCGCTAGAATAACTATACAAGCCACAGTGGTACATGAGCGTTCTTCCAACCGGACATTTTTGCCTGTTGAAGTGGCGGACTTAGTCCGTGCTCCTTCAACCTACCCCCTGCAGTGGGATGTTAGGCAAAAATGTCGCTGGTTCTGAGTACCACTGTATACATGCCCTTTTCGCTCAATTTTCCTAAAAACATCTGTTACATTTCCAATCCTGCCGCACACTAGCGGAACTATCAAAACTTTCTCTTCATATCTTTCATTCTAGCCAAAAAACATTGTTGTTCACTCTTGGTGCCTCATGGTGATGAGCGAACATCTCCTTCTACATCATAATCGTTACTCCTCGCACGGAGAATATATAACATAACAATTAATGTATAAAATTATTGTCATTGACACACCAGTGCCAGAAGCGTTTTGAAAGTCAGTTTGTGCGCACAAATGATTCCTCGATAAAAATTTGAGATAATGTTTTAAGAAAATTTTATAGAATTACCCAAAGATTCTATGAAAAGTTCTCAGACAACCCTTGATATATTCCTTCTGGTATTGCTATAGGTATTCTTCAAGTGTTTTAAGCCATTCCTCTCAGGTTTCTTTCAGAAGTTTTTTTGGCATCGTATCGACGCAGTTTTTCAAAACCTTTCTTGTGGTCTTGTGCTTGAGTACATCTTAAAAAATACCTTTAAAAACACCAGAAGGCAGGCTTTTTCTTCAAAAATACTGTTCTTCCGATTAAAAAGTACGTTTATGCATGAATGAGGATTTTTTAAGCGATTTTTGTTACCTTTAATATAATCTTGTAGTGTAAAAAAGCCAAATTAAAATAGTTCCAGATCGATTATATAAAAAGGGCTTGTGAACTGTGGATCAGATGGAGCATTGGTAATGATGAGCTCTGACCGAGCCACCAAGAAGCTCTAAAACTTAAGTTTTCTCATTTGATAATTGTGAAATGTACTTGCTATTTGTGCAACCTATGCTTGCAAAAAGCTGCCATAGAACCTGGAACAGCTGGTCCGATACAATCCAAGGAAATTCAGATGATACATAGCCTTTGAAAGTTATGCATCAATCTGCTAGCAAATGGCTATCGTTGGAGTCAGTTATCCAAGGAAATTTGAAATAGTTTTTGAAGCTCGTGTTTTTTTTCGTTCCAATCCAACTGTGATAACAATCAAACCACACAGCGCATTCTCTAGTAATCTCTATTTCTCTGTCATCTTAATGACCCGATAACGCAACCACTTCTCTACTGCTTGAGCTTCGCATTGCCCCTTATCAACAAAGCGAACCGTATCTTCCAGTCAGAAGCTCCGGATTGTCCAAACATGTGCAATCACCTAAAGTCTCGCTAATGGTTCCCCTTGCAAATATTTGTGAGAATGATTACCTTAAACACCTGGCGGATTTAGGAGCTTCAGATTTCAAAAAACATCATTGAAATATACATCGGTGTAGCAGCAGGAGAATATAGTTAGATCAGGACCTCTCGTTGATACAAGGAAGGAAGCTTTCTACTCGATCTGCTGGTACTTTGATCCAAACGATCCAGTTCTAACTTCTGCATCGACCCCAAGAACGAGCACAGTTTGAAGGGGTTTAACCCAATTATTTAACAAAATCAGAACTTTTGAAAGCGATGAGGAACCGGCCATCAAAACTGTGAGCTTCATGAGTTGAGAACGGCCATCATCGGCAAGGACATCGAGGTGGAAGAATCGGATGACTTGGAAACTTGTTGGGCAAAACTGCTGTGATGATGTTGTTTTTGAGAAGGAAATAATTTCTCATCACCATGAGGCTCTAGGAGTAGACAGCATTTTTTTTTTTGCTAGAACAAAGTTGTGAAGAGAAAGTATTGATAGTTCCGTTAGCTCACGGCAGGCTGTGAAAATTGAATAGAAGTAGTTTGAAATTGAGCGGAGGGCATTTTGAGGTAGTATTCCGAAACAGGAAACACAGACTTTTGCCAAGCATCCCCATGCGGGGTAGGTCAAGGCGTGATCGAATACACCACCTTGACTGGCAAAAAATCTGTGCACTTGATCGTGCTCATATACTACCGATAGCTTTTTTAATAGTTCTAACGAACTGTCTACTTTTACTTGGGTTTATTTTTGGCATACGACTTCTGCTTTACCACCATACAAACTGCTGTGTTTCAAATGAGCAGCTGGTTTGCCTTTTCTTAGAAAGTTAATTACAAACTTTCTACTTATTCTGCATTCTTCGGTAGATTTCATGATTCAATATAATGTCAATACTGGCCTGTCAGAAGAGTTTAAGTGGAATGATTGATTTCCCCCGAGAACACTGATCTGTTTTCCTGTAGAAAGAAAATCATTTTTGCTGTTATGTGAAGTAGGGAAACCAACAACTGCATTTAAGCCCTATTAAAAAATCGGTGAATCAAATTAAATGTGTATTGATGAGATATATATCTGTTTTTTTTTTCATTCATCTCAATAGCAATGACAAAAGAGAAATGCATTAGCATTCAAGCACCTGAATAGCTTCCATTCTACTTTTACAACACAAATTTTGAAACAAAGATTTTTGCCAAGATTATCTGCAGTAAAACACAGATAAAAAATATTTTTTGGGTAAAAATATAAGATGGGAACGAAAAATAATGAGACAGCCCTGTCTGCAAGCCAATCCTTTAAAGCAACATTTAAGAAAGCACGTACACTTGTTTTCTTGATAAACACTCTCGCTCTTACATTCACACTCTCGCGGTTGGAAGCGTTCGTCGAGAACAAAAAGTCCCCGTTGGAATACATTTTCAATCCTGTAGACAACTGTCGACTCGCAGGAAGCCGTCATCATCTACAGGGTGGTAACGTGAAAATGATACACTCATTTGTGATCCCCTCGATACAATTTATACCATTTTCGGTGAACCCTTTGGGTACGTTTTGAAAAAGTGCGAAACATTCGTAAACAACAAACTGAATTTGTGTTCCTTGATTTGCGAACTCAAAAATGGATTCATGTAGAGAAATAAATCGGATCTTGCGCGGATTCACAAACATGGAAATCAGATGGAAGCAGTCATATTTGAAGTTGAGCAGACTGTTTGTATACAAGACCATAAAACGTTTCAAGGATACTGGCACTGTTGTTCCTAATACGAAATTTGATAAGAAACACATGGCACGCGCTCTCTCAGCATTCAAAGCATTGAATGAACGAACTTGACGGAATTTTGCTCGGTTGGCAAGAAAATGGCGTATGAAATAAAAATGAGCCACACATCCATGCAAAATATAGAGTGTTCAATAAGTTCAAGTACAACTTTTCATCGCTGTGTAGGTGCATTCTGTGTATTGGTATTGGTGTCAGCTTTAGCCTCATATATAGGTTAATCGACGCGCATGGTGTCGACTTGCTGTCATCTTTTGTATGTTTACCGCACACGATGAAGAAGTATCGCGACGTCGTCGTAAAGTTGTTTGTGAGATGTGAGCGATCTGGCGACATATTGCGGCAGTTGAAATCCCACGGGGTACAGCGGAATTTCATTTATACCACCATCCGTCGGTATCAGGAGACGAGCTCGGTCAATGACCGTGCCAGATCCGGGCGGCCGCGTTCGGCGAGTACGCCAGCAACCATCAAGGTGGTGATCCGGAAAACCACTGCTGACCTGGATGTGTCGATGGAGACTACCCACACCATAATGACGAAGTACCTGGGATTCGAGCCGTACAAGAAATGCAAGACTCACGGGGTAACGGTAGTTGAGGGGTAACGAAGAAGAGGCTGGACAGACCCAAACTGATACTTTCGCGGAACGAAGGTCAGGACTTCGTGTTTTCTGATGAGAAACTCTTTGTCTTGCAACAGCCGCACAATGGCCAAAATTATCGGCTGTGGGTGTCAACGTTGGCCAGCATCCTCTCATTCTACATTCTACATTCCCGTTTAGATCGCAATGACTATTACTATCGCTTTACTATTTGGCAACTACTACCAGCTTGGGTTGGTTTGTTATGTTCTCACGATTAGACAATTGACGTTTTTTGTTCGCATATGCCACTGGCCGGCTGTGCTCTGCTGGATGATTTAATTCAATGTTAAAGCGTAACCGTAGACTGCTTGATCTTGCGCAGGTTAATGAGGTGCCGTAATGGAATGTACTGTTTTCGAAGTCGAGTGTTTAATTAACCTTAACGTTGATCACCCTGCGCTGGAAACTTCTTTCAATCTATCGATACCAATTTCCTTCGATAACACCGTTGACCCACAATGCCTGAACATTCGTAGAACTGATTTCACGGCTTTGTGTCAATATCTGGCCTAGGTCAATTGGCAGTTTGTTGACTCGTGCTCCACCATTGATGAAGAGGTGAACTTTTTTAACGAAGTTGTAACCCAGGATAAATCCTCGAAATCACTTCACCAACGAACTTTCTGCAGTAAGTACACAATTCCGAATGTAAAACTCGTCTTCTCTACGGGAATAATTCAATACGAATCCAATCTAACCTTCGATGCAACCAAAAGAAGTTGTTCTGGTCATTTGTGAATACGAAAAAAGATTGATAATGGGCTACCGGTTGAAATTTATCTTGACGAATCGTGAATCACCAGCACACCACGAGACGGATGTGATCTTCTCGCAAAGCACTTCAAAAGTGTATTCATTGATTGATCATTCATATCCTGCATTGCGGCAAGTCAGCGCAGCACTCAAAGATACTACCAGAGATGCGGTTAAATTGGAGCTCGTTGAATCCGCAATCCAGAAGCTTAATTTCTCGAACGTGACTGGCTCTGACGGAACTACTTCGTGTATACTGAAAAGATTCTCTGCGGTGCAGACGATTCTTCATTTAAAGATTTTCAATAATTCCTGGCGCCAACGAACATATCCAGTGAGGAGTAAGGAGATGCACAAAATTACGAATATTATAGACGAATTACATCGCTGACGTGCCTCCTCAAAAGTCGACTTGTTAACGACTTGTTGTTTGCTAGCTGCAGACACTACATTTACCCTGGCCAACATGGGTTTCACCCTGAAAGATTGGTCTAAGTAAACCTTGTTCCTTTTGTTTCCTCGTGCCTCCGGAATATGGAAGCTGGATTTACTGGTCGACACTGTTTACCCGGACCTTAAAGCTACTTTCGACCGGGTCGACCATGCTCTTTGGTTTAACTCATAACCTAATGGATAGGAAACTTTGTTTGAACATTGGATGAGTTCATTCGTACTTCATCACGAACATGTCAGGCGTACCTTAAGGCAGATACTTCCAATTTGTTGCAAGTCGTTCTATGTAGACGATGGCAAGATTTATTTGGTTGTGCGATGCTTCGTCGATTGCTTACGACTAACACCTGATCAGAAATTTTGAAGATTGGTGTTCTAAGAACTTCCTCACTCTGAGTGTTCATAAATGCTGTAGAAATACATTTCATTGCAAATTGAACAAAAATTGCACTTAATTACATGATTACGCCACAAGGCCCTTTACGTTGTATCTCGATTGCTGATTTCTGAATTTCAACATGGTTTTGTTAAGACACAATCTACAAAAACGAAGCGGATGTCCTACGTAAATTTCTATGAACGAAAACTGAGAATCGTAGCCAAGTTGATGCGATATACTTTGATTTTTTCGAAAACGTTCGACGAGGTACCTCACACCCTTGCAATTGATAAGCTGAAAGTTTCAAAAGTTCTATATTATCAAATAAAGTTGTGAAGCCTTATATTTCATACTCTTGTAGTTGGGAGTGATTTAGGACTTAACCTGAACATTGACTCGCAGTCGTTTGTATTTATTCCAAAACTTATAATTTATGGCTTTAAATCACACCTATCATAACACCGCTTGAACATTTCCCAAAGATGAAAATCTTCGACTCCGAAAAGTTTACTGTTCCTACCCTCGTATTAAGTTTGATCTAACTCAATCACTTGCATACGTTATCTTGCCTGGCAGTTACATTCCATCCATTGATTCAGTAAACTTCGATGTGCTGTAGAGAAGCATCAAATTTGAAAGGAACAAGGGGGCTAGACAACCACTGTTGAGATTTTTAGACAGAGCAAAAATAATGAATTTTAACAAGCGCGTAGAATTTCCACTCGTTTAATTCCAAGCCAAAAGAGGCGTAAACAACGAAATTGTTTGCAATCTTTCATGTGCCATACAATAATGATTGCAAACTTCTATACAACAGACTAGATTCAGGCGTTATCTGGCTTAAATTTACACGAAATATCCCAGTATTTTCTGCCAAATCCAGCATTCCCTTTATGTGCATTGGAAAACGCAGAAAATTAAGTGTTTCTTTTTATCTGTGTAATAATATTAATCTTATTACATGCTTTTTAGTTAAATAACCATATAAGGATTAGCTTAATGGCACGTCACGTTAAAATGAACAACACTCAAAAATCAAGTATTTTCAAGTATGGTGAGAGATGACTTTCATCAAATTGTGTTAAAGCGATTACGATGTAACATGTATTGCTTGAACACTTGAAAGATGTCCATAGATAATGATTTTCTAAAAGTTTTATCAAATCCATAAAAAAATTATCATTTTATTTTCAGACCTCCCTATAGAAGGTATGCAAATATTTGAAATATTTGACTCACGGCAGTTTAGGCGACCAGCCTGAGCTCATAAGAATTTTATCGTACTAAAAGTAATTTTACTATAAGTCATTGGACGAACCAGAAAGCTTAATTTATTTTGATGAAATTTTACTGAAATCAGCGAATCAACCACAATACCCTACCTATGTGAACTGAAAGTTGTCTGTTTTTTGACAACATTTTAAGGTTTTTCCCAACTCAATGAGGAATTCTGAAACAAGGAAACGACGCCGGCATGCTCCCGGGTGAGGGCTTCGTAGAAAATACAAAACATTATCATAAATCTTGGAAACACAATTTAACGCGGTTGCCACGGTGGTGGCAAAACTCGAACGCTCAAGATTCCTTCGGCAGATAAAAGATGGCAGCAAAAAGTTCATCTAAGCTGCTTCCCTGGGTAGGAAGATGAGCAGGAGCACGAAAAAGACCACTGAAGTCACCGGGCGGAGAATAGACCAAACGAACCGAACCGAAAAGCCAGCAAAAGTGGGATCAAAAGCATAACCAAATGATTTTATGTAAATGAGTGAACAGAACAATTCGTTATATTTTGTTGTTTCGTAGCGAGTTTCAGTTCGCGGACGCTATTTTCCTTTCCAGAGTTTTTTTTTTTGCTCACTCAAATAGCAATGAGCGCGTGAGCTTTGCCTCTTCCAATGATTTTTTCCTCATTTCAGGGGTTGACTTTTTGTTGCTTTTTTCCGTTTGTATTTATTAGTAAGGCTCCACTGGGACTATTTATTTCCAGCTGATGAACAATTGAACAAAGAAAATGGAAATAAAAAAGATGCAACTAACGGCTACCGAAAATGGAGAAAAAATTAAATTGTCCCTCGAAAGACAGCCGGGCAGGGATACGGGAGGCTATTTGTTTGCATTTTTCATGTAAAAAGATCGGTCCATTTATTCGGAAAAGTTCGCCAAGTTCACCATCGTGATTGTGCAGAGTGCGGCCAAGAGCCACTGGAAAAGGTATATTGTTCAGGTTAATTGGAAATGATTTATTGTTCCCAGCCGCTCTGAAAGGGTTTTGACTCCAGGCCAAATACTTTCGCGATTCTACTTTTTGGGTTGACGTCCATTGTTGCCAATGTGGCTCTTCGGAACATTTATTAGCATAAGTGTTTGCCAGAGGGACGGTTCAGTTTGAAATGGAAATAGAAAAATAACTATTAGGTTTTACGATTTTCTACAGTGGAAAAAAGGATGCAAACCATCAAAAAATTTCATGAAGTCGGTTCGGTCGGATTTCTTATAGTATTCCAAATCCATCCGTTTGTCGAACATTGGTCCAAGGAATACGCGGATGACGCCCTTTCCGGAAATCATGGATACAACATCCAGCGAGCAAGCTTGTGATGTAGATGCAAAGTACGACCAAGGACGGAAAGCTCCCAGTATTTATCGAAGGTTGTCATGGGAATAACATCTGAGCTGCCGGAATCAAAGTAGTCGAGGAAGGTCAGCAGTTTAGCTATCACGACATCTCTTGTAACGACACCATTGAAAGTAAGGTTGTCGATAGTATAGAATGGAAAGTAGCTCTTAAAGAAAAAAAAAAAAAGCTCATGAGACAATCCCACAGCTTGTAGAATAGTGAATCACGCAGCGTAGTTTTAAAGTGCACAAAGAGAGATGTCAAGTCTTCATGGTCACGAAGACCATTCCACTCAAAAGCATTTTGGACATCATCTCAACGAAACCAAATCACTGACACGAAATGGCCATGCTCTCTCATTTGCGGAGGTCAATCAGTGTTCCATTATCCAACATGTACACCGTGTTCAATATATTCCCAAATAAATTCATGCTTCGATTATTTCACAAAAGTTATTCGAATTTTAGTGGTAGTTACAAGGATTAATTAAAGCATAGGTTTCGAAATATCTTTGCCTTCAACCTTTTACATCAATTTCAAACGTTTTAAAAACACATCGCATTTGGCAAGCACGGCTTCCATCGGCATTTCGTCACAAATTCGAAGGATTAAGACTTTGAACTGGTCAAATCAGACACCTCTTCCCGTTTATTTTCAACAGACACAAAGTAATCCAAGGGTTTATACGTGGTGAGTAGGAAGGCCATTCACCCTTGGCCTGAAAGTCCGTCCAAATTTGCTTGACACCCGACAAATTTGCTGTGTAAGAATGCGCTCCGTTCTACTGAAACACGTAATTTTTTTCTAAGCTCGGCTTCACGCCATTTTGAAAAGCATCCATTTTATTATATACAGCGTTTTAAGATCAACGCTGTATATAATAAAATGGATGCTTCCATGGATGCTAAATCCATTTAGAATCCGGAATAATAAAATCATCTATATCTCGGTAACAGTTTGACGTACAAATAAGTTTAATACATCAAAACAAAGGTAATTCACTGTGCTTAAAGGAAAAAAATGTCAATACAGACATTTCTCTTCGTTTCTAATGATAATTCGCACTTTCTTCTTTATTCCTCCCATCAAACGCTGCACACCTCCGGAGTCAACTTCCTTGTCATATTTGTTCCACATTTTGGTCATCTGAGTCGCGTTCCGAGCCGGTTTTCCACTTTTCTTAAGCTTACGCTTCATTATTGCCCAAAATCTCTCGATGGCCCGGAACTGCGGGCAGTTGGGCGGATTTATGTTTTTATCGATGAACTCTACTATATTAGCGAGGTACCACTGGATGACTTCCCGGCTGTAGTGGCAATTCATCAAATCTGACCAAAACTTCACGGGACGGTTATGGGCTTTAATAAAAGGTACGGCTTCGAGTCCATCGTCTTATTCATCACGAACACTTTGGTCTTTACTCCGCAGCTGCATATCCCTTGCCAAATCATCAGTTTTTTGGCAAATTTGTCCATAAAAGCAAACTTAAACTTCACAGGAACATCTTCTCGTGCCGTCGCCATGTTTGGCCAGGAATCTGTCCGAGATCCATTTTGATGTAGGTTTCATCGTCGATGAGCAGGCTTCCTTGGAACTTCGTCAAAACCTGCTAGGACAATTTCCGAGCTCGAGTTTTGGTGACGAAACTTCATCGTTCTGTTTGGATGTTTGCTGGCTGATGGGATAGCTAAAATAACAATGATTTTACAAGAAAATCGTAGACTCAATGTTGGGGACAATTTTTTTTTGTATGTTTCCAACTTTGGCCTGTTGTATCAATAACGTAGTAAAAATGTTGTTGTATTGGTAAAATTTCAAATGGAAATGCATGAATTTGCGGTTATTTATATTCTAGTTACTCATCTAAACACAAACAGAAGGAACAAAATCATTGTACAGTGAATTATAATGATTTCATTATAAAATGACTGATAAATTATATATGAACATCACTTTAGTGTTTCGAGTCAGCTTTACTTTAGTTTGTTTTGTGAAATGTGGTATCAAGTAAATCAAATACAGCTCGCAATGCCTTAACTCATAAAACCGTACAAAGACTGCATTTAGTAATAAATCCATCGAATGGGACGAATTTGCATCCATGAATAGACCCAATTTGGTTCCTATAGACCAACATTATATCCATATCCCTCGAATGTTTCTGACTTTATAAAAAGAGTTGTGTAACTTTTCGTGATAGATACTACCAAATGTCTTATCAAACATATCTTAGCAAGTGTACAACTAGTTGAATTTCGCTTACAGTTTAAAAACTTTATGAGTTGTAGTAGAAAATGTAATCGATCATAATAGGCTGAGTCAAGGGCCACATACCCTATCAATAAAATTTAGTAAAATTTACTCAACATTGAGTAAGCTCTAATGAGCGTGTATGTGAGAATATTATGACATCTGGCAATATACTTTACCTTGTTTTCGAGGTATTTTGGTCTTTGTTTGCATAACGAGGAAACGGCATGAGCATAACAAGATCCCGTTTACTGGGGAGTGCTCATTCGAAAGGGACCGTTTTGAATTTTTGAAAAGGACACTGAAATGAAAAAAAATGTACCAGCTGTTCCATCTTAGCATTCTTCTTTGCTAATAGTTAACAAGTTTCTAGTGCACTGCTCCTCGAATCGGTCAATCTGTTTCTGTTATGTATGGCAATCCTGGATGCACCTTACGATAAAGTATATCTTTACATCATCTGCGTAGAAGAGAAGGCATCGTTGTGGCAGTATTTCTGATAGTTCGTTGATAAAAAATAAGCGAATGCGGCAAATATCTAGCCCGTACGTAACATCGGAGACAATGAACACCCAGAAGTATAGCAAGGAATGTTTCCCGAAGCGTTTATTGTCGATGATCAAGTAGCATGATGTGCAGCATCATGTTTTGGCCTGATTAGGCATCATGTGATACGCCAAGGACGCGCTACGGTGGTACAAAAGCCAAAATGTCTTATTCGTGGCGAAAGACCAAATCCCCCAAATTGCCAGGAGGCACGGCCATTCGAGACTTTCTGGGCTTTGTTCAAGCATAGCTGAAAGTTTGTAAAGCGGATGGCTTCGAAAATTTTTAAAAGGATTGGACAGAAGTGGTGAAAGTGGTGGGAGAAGCAGAAGCCTCTGGGTCATGATCGAGGAAAGTCTCGATTATAATTAAGATATTGATTGCAGAAGAAAAAACTATGTTATGTAAAGCACTAAGTACTGATACTCATTTTCCTTATGAGCTGTTTATAAACCACGTAGACTAATTTTCGAACATCTCAACCCCTCCCCCCCCCCGCCTTGTGGAGCTTTCCACCATACATTTTCTTTAATTTTTTGTATGGAGCGTGAACTTTGCCAAACCACCCCCCTCCCCCCGAAAAGTCTGCATGGTTTGTGAATAGCCCCTATTTGGAAAATATTGTATTCTTCAACAGCTACACATTTCAATATTTTAAAAGTGTGTTTATAAATAATGAAACAGTCTATATAGATTATATAAAATTGTATTTGAATAGAAAAGGTGTTGGTCTGGTGCATCCTGTCGAACCTGTTTATGCATCGCTTTAGCTAATGAGGTTTGATGACTGACAAAAGCCTGGGAATCGCCAGACTTAACACATGTTGCAATTTGTGAGGTGTCAGCTGAAACAGTTTTTATGGGAATAGGTTAACGTGTTGCGATGTGCATGTTACAATATCGTCGGATATGTGTCATCTAAATGCTAATCTCTAGACTGCACCTTCTTCTTTTATAGCAGTAACTCAATTAATTAAGCTCATCTCCGATGAAAGCAGCAAGCATCTCATGGGACTTTCGAATGAACTACGTCTATCGTATAGTTCCACGTATTTTTACTGAAATGTACAAATTCGCTGATTCCGGTACCAAGAAGAGCTTTGAGGCGCTGTATTTTATTATTTCAGCTGTCCTAGAATGTTCAAAAAAAATTCTCAACAAAAAAAAGGCATTGCTATACTTTTATTGTCAGAAATTCTGTTAAATTTCTATGGAGGAGGTATTTTCTTAAGAGTGTCGCTATTTCTTGCCTTGCGGCTACCTTCTCAAGCGTCGGTTGTTGTTTGAGGTTGACTGTTTCCGTACCATCCGTACGATTGTACCGATCGGGGTGAAACTGCAATAGCTGATAACAGTTTGCGAAGCAGTGCAACGGGGAAGCATCTAGTATTTCTATAGAATATGGAACATCGTTCAGTTTTCCTAGACGCGAAGACGCGTCCGCCAACAAAAAGCTGCTGAACAGGAGCCCCAAATCAGCCTGGTGGAAGAAAGGAAAATCCTATTCTCTCTGGTTTCCGTAGTACTAACAACAACCAGGACTTTCTATCTTCTCCGGGGACATCCAAAACCCCTGATGCCCAGGTTTTAAGAACAGAAGCCTCTTGCTCGAGAGGGCTGTTCTCATTTGATGACATAGTCCAAGGTATCTTCAAGTACCTCGAAATGTTATGGCAATGCTTCCCACAGTGAAAACTTTTTTGAAGCAATTGAATGTAAAAAGGTCCCTCCTTGCAGCAAGTATATCCTGCGAAGTGTGATTTTACAAATAAGGTCAGGGCTTTGATCACTGTTCTACAGTGGAATTTTAAGAACTTTGTTCAAAAATAGGAATCTTTGAAATTTCAATACTGGTTGTAACGCAGTCGCTCTTTGTAAAACATGACTCTCACCCGGAATCAAGCTTCCGTTTTATGATTTCAATATAATTCGTCTTCATCGTAAGGATTCACGTGGAGAAGGAGTACTTTTGAGGATCAAAAAGTGCTACTCCTTCTTAAACGTGAATTTTCCTCCAATTCCACGTATTGAAATTGTGGCATGTCAGGCTGTTTTTAGAAATCAAAGTATTTATTTTGTTTCTGTGTGTATTTCTTGTAGAACCTTAATTAACAAAACAAAACTTTGAGACATTTCCTCAGTTCTTTCTGCTCTCCGGTTGATCATGCAGGGATTTGAATTCTTGCGGTACAGGTCCTTGAAGTATAACCTTTGTGACAACTTCAATATGACAGTTCTTAACAATGGAAAAGTTACACGTTTGGCTAATCCATCCTCAGTTGGCAGTGGATTATACCTCACTTTTTTATGCATTATCGTTGGATTGCACATAGAATATGATTCATGATACCTACGGTAGTGATAACCTGCTCCTTAAAATTTCGATTGCCACCGGGCCCAATCCGCCAGAATCCATTCACCTCGTGTTCGATCTTACCCGTTATATCGATTGGACAAAATTCAGAACTGCAGTAGGTGAAGCCATCACGATGATAGAAGGGTTTCTACCGCTGGAGGAGTATAACTTCCTTTCCAACCTAATCGTGGATAGCGCGCTTCAAGCTCAAACTCAACCTGTTCCAGGAACGTAATTTCGCAGGATACCTCCTTCTTCATGGTGAGATAGGCAGGGCACCGAGGCTTACCGTAAAAAAGTCCGACGCGTTTAAAATTTTCCCTAGAGATGGAACACCTGAGCACTTCGCAGTATACACGGCTCTCGAACGTGAACTTAAAAGTCTCATCAAGGCGAAGAAACGTGGATACTGGTGACGCGCTATCGCGTGAAACGGCGATGAATACTCTTTGGAACACCGCGCGAAGGTTGCGTAACCATGCCACAAACAACGAGAGCGAAGAGTAACCGGATCAATGGATCCTAAAGTTCACGCGAAAAGTTTGTCCAGATTCTGTGCCGGCACGGATGATTCCTCGTGAAACAGAGAATTCTATAGATGAGTTTAACCAACCTTTTTCAATGGTATAACTCTCTCGCACTCCTTTCGTGTGGCAATACGGTTCCAGGGGTTCACCGGATCAATTTAAACTTGCTTAAAAACCTCCCAGATGTTGCTAGGAGGCGCATGTTGAACTAGATTGATCAGTTTCTGGAACTCATTGTACTGGATTGTACTGGATGATTGAATACGGATGTGAGTTATTGCCGTTCAACAACCTGATAAAGTCGCGTCCGACCACAACTCCTGTCGACTCATCGCGATGTTATCTTGTACTTGAAAGTTGTTGGAGAAAATTATCCTTTTCCGCCTAGTCAAATGGGTTCAGACGAACTTAGATACTTAATATGGTTTCCGTAGAGGTAACGGAATGAACAAATGTCACGCGTTGCTTTCCATAGATATTCAGCCAGTTTTATGCCAAAAAAGAGCAAATGGCTTCTGTTTTCTTGGATATCAAGGGGGCTTTTGATTCAGTAGCTGTTGAAGTTCTTTCAGGTAAACTCCATGCTTGTGGCTTTACATCATTAATGAATAATTTTCTGTCAGAGGACCATATGAGCTTTTCTCATGGAACCTCTACAGTTTCCCGGTTAAGCTACATGGGTCTCCCTCACGAATCATGTTTAAACCCCTTTTGTATAATTTTATGTCAAAGACATTGACGGTTGTCTAAGTGACAACTGTACGTTGAGACAACTTGCAGATGACGGTGTAGTGTCTGTCACGGGACCCAATGGGGTCGATCTGCAAGGACTCTTACAGGATACCTTAGACAATTTGTCTACGTGGGCTCTAGAACTAGGTATCGAATTCTCAACGGAGAAAACTGAGTTGGTAGTTTTTTTTTGTAGGAGGCATAACCTTGCAAAACCGAAGCTTCAAATTTGGGGTAAGCCGATAACTCGTTCTGTGTCATTTGAATAGTTGGTCTGGTTCTATTCTAAGCTTTCCTGGAGATCCCACATTGAGTTTTTGAAGCAAAAATGTCAGCAATAAAATAACTTACTAAGAAATCTGGTGGGGAGCACATCTGAAGTGCTAGCTGGCATGTTGCCACTCTTGGATTTGTTTTCAAAATTATCTCTTCGGTTCCTCACCAGGTGTGAAGTTATCCTAGTTAATCGAAAACTTTGAGAAGCTCCTTGACAGATAAACAACTTGTTTTTAATACAGAATGATTTTAGTGGAAGTGGTCAACGTTTCTTGAAGGGATTCAGCTATAGCGTTTCATTCATTTTATAAACATGACACGTCTTTCTCAAACAGGCTACCCGACCAAACGGGAACAACAAAATTATTTCAGGTTTTTTTATTCTGTTACGCTGTTTTTATTACAGAGGTTGTTAGAATTTAGATCGCGGATGTTGTTAAAATAATTGAAATTCTAACAAAAGATCCTCTAGAGATAACAAAATTCTAGCAAACTATGATATACATATAACATAAACAAAACAAACTTTGTAACAGTTTTGTTACGATGTAGCAAAATCATATCAGCTGGTGTTAAAATTAATTTACTTCTTTTCGCAGCTTGTGCCTCCCAGGGCATTATATCATAATTTGTTATAAGTATGTTGCAAAATTATCCAGATGAAAATGTTTCAAGCAAATTTATTTCATAATCAGTTAGATGTAACAAGGTTTGTTATAATTTTGTAATTTTTATGTTATGCGCTCCTTGTCGGGTATCCATTATAATGCTTAATATTAAATTGTATATTTTCTTATTCGTTCATATGCCTACTTTTATTCCCGCAGCTTACCTCTTTAGGAGAGTATCTCTGCATACGTCACTTCCCAGCCGGTTAGTTGAAACTAGAACCTACATGCGTACCATGCAGCACATCACTAATATGTCATAAAATGCCCTGGTTGAGCAGTTTGATCTTCACAGTAACGTTTTATTTTTCGCATTAATTTTCTAGCTCTGTAGCAGGTACTCATTGCAGGCTTACTATTGCCAAGCTAATTAATTATTTTGGAAAGGTTACCTCCATTGTTCAGCCTTTGAATCTCGACGATGAACGGTTTAAATATTGTAATGCTTGTCCCGGGAAACCGAAACCCGACACAAATACCTGCCACCACTGTTGGACAATTTCAGTTTGTTCATGCAAATAATTTACATTTCTAAAAGTCACTCATCGTATGTACCCATTGCAAGCCATTACGAGCTGCACCATAACCAGAACTACCATGGAAATGGGTCCGGGCTTTAGGTTTGTCGGTGCGCTGCAGGATTGTGTCCGGTGCACACGGATACCCGATAAATTGCATTTGGAACGGCAAAAATTGGCAAACCGGGACAACTTTCGGGAAGAGCGAGACAGAGATTAGAGAACCAAATTAGATTCAGCAACGAATGGATGAATAGAACAAGAGCCCGGAATGTTACGGATAATTCGTCGCTGCAAGTGTTGGGGAAGAAGGATTGAATTAAAATTTAAATTGTTTAATTCCGCTGTTTACCCCATCCATTGGTCAGAAGCGTTGGTCAGTGTCTAGTTGAGATCCCATGGGTTTCTCCCAGAGGGGGTGTTGGAAAGACAGGATGGTTGGCAAACAAATCGAGCAGAAATAATTTCAATGTCTATAAAATCCTAACCGTAGTGCAGAAGGCTAAACGGATATGTTGCAGAAAGTTTACAGCTTTCTTTTATTCAAGTAAATTGATCTCGTTTTTCGAATAAAAAGCTTATTTGAACATTTCTCCATGTTTTATGACACCGAAGTGGAATACCACTACCTACAAGATATATTTTAGGATGAATTCTGACATGGCTAGGAACACATTTTTATCACAACTGACATGGGAGTCAAAATGGTAGTTCTAGTGGACTTAGTACCGTTGGATTTCTATATAATACCAAATCGGGATGAGGACCATCGAAACTTTATCAAGATAAGTAAACGTTCATATAATGTTTTACATAATATTTAAATTTACTTGCTCATTGTTCCATGTAAAAAGCTTTTTTTTAAGTGATACTTCACGAAATATGTCAAAATATAATCTTTCTTGCAAATAGCTTTGATTACCTAACAGTATAGCTTGTCGCTCAATCGTCTTGTTTTATTCAGAAAAATTGGTGTAGATTTTCGTGTCCCTTTTCTTGAGGTGTGCTTTATGCACCGTGTAGTGTCCGGGACGTGCTTTTTTTGGGTTGACACGAAACAGTCAGCTAGACTAGTTGACTTTACAAACTACAAAAAAGTTTAATGCACGGTACGCACTATAGGGGATATTCATTCAAGCAGGCGGACAAAAATATTTTTAATCATTATTTCGACATTTTATGAGTTTTCTGTATGGTGGATTAAGCAAAATATATTGTTAATGTAAATTTTCAAATATTTCACCACTAAGTTTTGAAAAAGAAGTTAATTTGATTTCAAATGAATTATAATTTTTAGAAAGTTTCATTTCGTTTTCCTGTACTTTTTTCTGCAGTTTGATGGATAAAAAAATATTGTCAATAAGATTTAACTATTATTTCATTACCAGTTTTTGAAAAGGGCCTAATTTATTTATCTAACAAAGCAAATTTCCATGATTTTGCAAGATTTTTGTAGTATTTAGTAGTTGACATGATATTTTTAAGACATTTCATGGTCTGGTGTAGAAAGAGGCTTGAGTTTATCTTGATTCAAAATTACTGTTATGTTTTGTTTATTAGCAATATTCTACGGTTATAAAGCTAGCAAAAACCTGCTCATAAAGCTCAAGTAAAAGAAAGAAAATAGAATACACTTCTGGCCTTGAAATTTTTCTCAGTAACCGGAAATTTAAAAAAAAACACTCGTCTCAAGTGATCACAGACATAGAACTTGAGGTAAAACCAGTAGTTAACGTAAGACTATGCGAGAGAAACAAATTGTCGGCCAACAAAATTAAAATTTAATCTCTTTTTTAATGTCTTCTTCTTCTTTTTATCATTATTATTTTTATGCCTTTATTTATTTCACAAAAGCCTCTGTTTTAGTACGGCTTAATTTACTACCTCTCACTGAAAAAAAAATGTTTTTGAGTAAGGCGTAAAATTTCCCCTCGGCTAATTTCAAGCCAAAGCTTCGTAAACACCGAAATTGTTTGCAATCTTACATTCGCATATATATAACAATGTTCGCAATTTTTCATACAACAGAGTAGATTCCGGTGTTATCTGGCTTAAATTTACTTGAAATATCCACCGTGTTCCAATGAAATATTGAGATCTATAGGTAGTGAAGCTAATATTTAGTGAATATCGATTAAAAGTAAGGTGTGGTTCAGTGGTCATCCATTAAAATCCTAAATTTTGTAAAATAATTATTCTCGTGGCTGTGATACATTGTCTAAACTTTTAAGGTTTACAATTGATACGTAGATACTTCTACAATTGCAGCAGGACAACAATCTGCAGACATTTGTAATTGTTATTATCATTTTATATTATTATCTAGCTTCACTATATTTTATATACTATTCTAAATGACATGACACATTGATTTTACATTTTTTTATATTACCAGGATTTTCATGAGTTGTTTCATATTATTTCATTAATTTTGCCTCGGAGTGTATGGTACAGCATGTCAACGCCTCCTTCCTACCCTGTAGATTCACAAAATGCGCTGTGGCACAAATCTATTCAGTTACATCCAACTCATTTTACAAAATCATTAGAGAAGATTAGATTAGATTAGATTAGATTGGATTAGATAAGATGAGATTAGATTAGATTAGATATTATTAGATAAGATTAGATTAGATTTGATTAGATTAGATTAAATTAGCTTCCTCTGTTCGTGACATAAACCACTGCGACCAGTAATTTGATCTATTGTAGTATATCCCGTAGCCTTTGTTTAGTGCATGTCGAGTTACTTCATCAGTATTGAGAAATGATGAAGTATTCGGTGTTGTTACAGTTGTCATTGTTTGTTTTGTTGGTAATGAATCAGGTTTAATTGAAAGTTTTCGCTGTTTAAACCCTTTGTGAGCGACAGCACTCTTCAAAGGCGCGCCCCTTTATCAGTCAAAACCGGATTCATTGCAAAGAAAACAAACAATAACTCCGATAGTGACCATGCATCAGATCCCTAGTCATAACCAATTCAAACTATAGAACATCAAATAGAAAATAAGAATTCACATAAATGAAGACTAACCATGTTTTCTTTATTGCAAGCTCATCCTCGGTGGCGCAACCCGAGTATTGTCACTTTTCACAAGACATAAAATGTAATAAGGCCAATTATACGTTCCTTTGACTACAAAAACAAATATGTTCCCTAGTTTGAATTAATTCGGACTAAGGTTCGGTGGTAGATCTGATACCCCGTAACGCACCATGAAAAAATGATCTACCAGCGTTACGGGCCAAGATTAGATTAGATTAGATTAGATTAGACTAGATTTGATTTGATTTGATTTGATTAGATTATATTAGATTAGATTAGATTAGATTAGATTAGATTAGATTAGATTAGATTAGATTAGATTAGATTAGATTAGATTAGATGAATTAGATTAGATTAGATTAGATTAGAATTAGATTAGATTTAGATTAGATTAGATTAGATTGAGATTAGATTGGATTAGATTAGATTAGATTAGATTAGATTGAATTAGATTAGATTAGATTAGATTAGATTAGATTAGATTAGATTAGATTAGATTGAGATTGAATTAGATTAGATTAGATTAGATTGATTAGATTGATTAGATTAGATTAGATTTGATGATTAGATTAGATTAGATTAGATTAGATTAGATTAGTAATTAGATTAGATTAGATTAGATTAGATTAGATTAGATTAGATTAGATTAGATTAGATTAGATTAGATTAGATTAGATATTATTAGATTAGATTAGATTAGATTAGATTGGATTAGATTAGATTAGATTAGATTAGATTAGATTAGAATAGAATAGATTAGATTAGATTAGATTAGATTAGATTAGATTAGATTAGATTAGATTAGATTAGATTAGATTAGATTAAATTAGATTAGATTAGATTAGATTTGATTAGATTTGATTTGATTTGATTAGATTAGATTAGATTAGATTAGATTAGATAAGATTAGATTAGATTAGATAAGATTAGATTAGATTAGATTAGGTTAGATTAGATTAGATTAGATTAGATTAGATTAGATTTGATTTGATTTGATTTGATTTGATTTGATTTGATTTGATTTGATTTGATTTGATTTGATTTGATTTGATTTGATTTGATTTGATTTGATTTGATTTGATTTGATTTGATTTGATTTGATTTGATTTGATTTGATTTGATTTGATTTGATTTGATTTGATTAGATTAGATTAGATTAGATTAGATTATTAGATTAGATTAGATTAGATTAGATTAGATTAGATTGAATTAGATTTGATTTGATTAGATTAGATTAGATTAGATTAGATTAGATTAGATTAGATTGATTGATTAGATTGATTAGATTAGATTTGATTATGATTTGATTAAGATTTGATTAGATTAGATTAGATTGAATCAGATAAATTAGATTGAAATTAGATTGATTACATAGATTAGTAGATTAGATTAGATCTGATTACTTGTTAGATTAGATTAGATAAGATTAGATTAGATTAGATTTTGTATTCGTATTTTAAATAATTCATCTGACAATGAGTAGTCTGAACGAATAGAAATAAACTAATAAACTAAGGGGCCATTCATAAACCACGTGGACTTTTCTGAGGGGAGGGGGGTTTGGCAAAAGTCTACGCTCTAAACAAAAATTTTAAAAAATTGAATGGAGGAAAGTCTATGAAGGGGGGGGGGGGTTGAGATGTTCAAAAATGAGTCTACATGGTTTATGAACAGGCTCTTATGAAATCACGTGTCTATTAAAACAAGCTCGACACCGTTCTTATCCGATTCGCAAAACGTCCACATTGCTCATTAAACGCAAAAAGCTCTACAACTGCAGTAAACGAACGAATACATGCCGAAATCGGTTCATTGTATCCAAACACAGTTCGGTGAAAACTAGCTTGCAGCAACGTAGAGTACCGTTATGTTCTGCTTGGTACACAACAATTCAACGTAGAAAGTAGTTCAGGAGCATCAGCTTCACCATTCAACAATTTAGCAATGAACAACGACTGCTGTATTTTTCGACGTCGTTCCAACGTGTCCAAACCCAGTAGGCGGCATCTATCAGGATACGTTGGCACGACAAGTTTTTCAGAGCCAAACGAATTAACCACTTTTAAACTCGTTCGATTCTAAGGCTTCACGGGACCTGGTAAGGCTGCCCTACCACCGACGCGTTTTCCAAAATTTGACGGACAAGTGCACAGTACAATGACTTTCACCAGTGTGGGTCCATAAAACCCTTCGCCACCTTGGACATAAAGCCCCACCGTCGAGTTGCTTTTGATTTGATCGCAGAACGGTGTAGATGGAAAGTCATTTTTGAATTCAGTTGAACACCCAGATCACTAACACTGGTAACTCTACTAAGAGTATTCTCTGGTATCACTCCGAAAATAAGCTTAACGATTTTTGCAGAAGTAAGCAATCTTCTTGCGTGCGCACCACGATGCAAAACTTTAAATCATCAGTAAGATCACTTTGAAATCATCACACAAAACCAAAACAGCAACATTGAAAAACAAAATAAACAATACAGGTATACCTCGATAGTATATACCCTCGATAGTACGTACCCTCGATAGTACGCACCCTCGATAGTACGTACATTTTGCCTCGATAATACGTACCCTCGATAGAACGTACATATGATTCGATAGTACGTACAGCCACGATCCTAGATTTTAACGCTTCTTACAAATTTACCCTTCAAACAGGTTGCGGCGGTAGGACATTATTTTATTAAAGTGGCCGTTACAAATGGCCTTACCCGGATAAAATAACTATACAATTACAATACAATAATATAAATTAAAGTCTATTGCCGACCATGAATCTTATTGTTCTCGTATTAGATAAATGAAAAATGCATATTGTCATTACAATAGATCTACTATTCACCCTATATGCTAGAATTTTCAACAATTGCAAAACAGTACAATCAACAGTAATTGACTCAGAGTTGTTCGGGAAAAAATGATTTTTCTTAAGTTAAGATACATAACAACCCTCTTATTCTATGGTCGATGTCTCAATTAACAACAAATTCTATTGTGGAAACAATTACTCCTATTGTCATCGTATTGTCATAAACAATACTATTAATTGTAAACACTATTGGCTCTATTGTATGGTTGCAATACATTCAATTGTAAATCTATGAGAATTTTTTTCGAGCACATAGGACGCGGTTTTGATTCTTCGTGAATTCATTTATTGCATTCACACTCTAATGAGCAGGATTACCCTGCAATAAGTCACAACTGGACAGGATATGTTTCTCCTCTCTTTATACCTTATAGTTCCTACTCATGCGTTTGAACAAATGTCATAGGTGTCTACTAGCGTTGTCAGGCAGGTTGTTAACTATAGTGTACAGAGTATGTGTGAAGGAAATGTTAAAATGCTTTAAATGATTTAAAAAATATTAATTTACTGTTCGATTTGGGTATAATCATTCTATTTGAGTATAATCAACTAAGGGAAGGTCCATTAATTATGTCACGCAGTAAGGGGGAGGGGGGGGTTGGTATAAAACGTGGCGATCCATACAAAAAAAATTAAGGTCCATACAAAAAACGTGACAGGGGGGGGTTGGTTATGAAAATTATTTTTTGCGTGACGTAATTAATGGACGTTCCCTAAGCGGGAAACGAAATAAAACTTGTAGTAAGCTATGCAAAAATCTTCTCATTTCGTAAGAGTAAACAAAACCAATGCATCGCATTGTCATGAGAAGCCGTTAGCTATAAATACCAGCTAGCTGTGCTTGATCCGGTCGACACTTCGTCAGCTCTCACAATCTCGGACATAACATCGTCAGTCCACATGAAGCTACCGTTAGCGAGCTTGTAAACAACATCCATGACTTCTCGGAAGAGTTGGAAATCTCAGCTGACGAATTGTTGACCTATATCAAAGCTTATAAGAACATGAAGGCCCCAGGTTTCGATAACATCTTGAACTTGGAGCTCAAGCATTTGAGCCCCCAGTTCTATAACCATCTGGCGATGGTTTTCAACCAATGCCTGCGTCTTAGCTACTTCCCCTCGTGTTGGACGTCAGCTAAAGTCATACCCATCCAGAAACCTGGGAAAGATCCTTCGTGTTCCAAAACCTATAGACCAATCAGCCTTCTCTCAGGAGTATCGAAACTATTTGAGAAAGCGATCTACCGTCGGCTTCTTTCATCTGGCGACGAGCTTAACATCTTGCTCGACGAACAATTTGGCTTCCTACGTGGTCGGTCGACAATTCACCAACTTAACCGAGTCATTAACATCCTCAGACGAAACAAGTCTGTTTCAAAATCATCTGCCATGGCACTTCTCGACATCGAGAACGCCTTTGATAACGTGTGGCATGATGGCTTGGTGTACAAGCTGTATCTATACAATCTTCCCATCTTTCTTGTGAAGATAATTGAAAATTACTTGTCAGACAGGACACTTCGTGTTTCGCTGCAAGGTGCAGTTTCCGATGCACTGGAGATATCTGCCGGTGTTCCGCAGGGAAGTATACTAGGTCTTCTTCTGTAGTGGAAGTATACTGATCCTGGGCCCTCAATTGTGTTATCATTGATCTTGTTTTCGAATGCTGGTGTGATTTTATGTGTTGCATGAGATAGTTCTGTCAAATCATAAACTGGCAATTTCCCCGTGAGTGCCCGTAATATGACTGGGAGTAACAAATGTAGCCTTAGACAGCCGGAATAACCTCCAATGAACTTATTGTTGTATGCACAATTGTCATGCAAACTTCACTCATGTTCCAGCGATATTCTCGGAACCAGTAAATCGATTCCAAAACTATTCAATAACGTTCTATGAAACGGGAAACCACTCATTTGATGATTGTAACGTTGGATTCGAACCAGTAATTGCAGATTAAAAGTCTTCTCAAATAACGGCACAAACACCCTCTACACCTCCCCCCTCCCGACACACACACACAACACACACACACACACACACACACACACACACACACACACATTTTTCTTTCCCGTTAAGCTGATTCGATTGGTATATGATATGACAAGAAAATCATTCCTTTTGCCGAATTAACTGCCTTTATTGGACAAAATATTTATTAACATTGTAAATTTATTATTTTATACAATTTTATCGATTTAAAACCCACTATAGAAATAAAAAACAAAAAAATATTGTGATTCGATAGTACGTACGATTCGATAGTACGTACACTAAACGAGGCGTAGGTGTACGTACTATCGAGGTATACCTGTAGAGGTTCAAGATTGCTACTTTTTGGCACTCCAGACTTGTTAGAAAACGGCCGTGATGCACGACCGCCTATATTCACCCTCAGCTCACGGTCCGAAACGTAGGATTCTAACCACGATACCAATTGCGTCGAAACTCCAAGGCGTGACAACTTAGGCAGCAACATGCCATGGTCAATTTTGTCGAACGCTGCTTTCAAGTCAGTGTAAACTACATCCACTTGGGCTTTATCCTCCAACCCTGCAATGCACTTCGACGTAAAACTCAACAAGTTGGTGGTAACCGATCGTCCAGGCAAAAATCCGGGTTGATCGATAGATATGTAGCTTTTTGTAGCATCAAGAACAACTCCACAAACTCTTATCTCAAACAACTTCGAGATTAGATTAGATTAGATTAGTTTAGATACGATTAGATAAGATAAAATATGATAAAATAAGATAAGATAAGACAAGATAAAACATGATATGATAAGATAAGATAAGATAATATAAGATAAGATAAGAGAAGATAAGATAAGATAAGATAAGATTAGATTAGATAAGATTAGATTAAATTAGATAAGATTAGATAAGATTTGATTCGATTCGATTCGCTTCGATACGATTCGATTCGAATAGATTTGATTTGATTTGATTTGATTTAATTAGATTAGATTATGTTAAATTAGATTAGATTAGATTAGATTAGACTAGATTAGATAAGATTGGATTAGATTGGATTAGATTGGATTAGATTGGATTAGATTGGATTAGATTGGATTAGATTGGATTAGATTGGTTTGAATTAGATTAGATTAGATTAGATGAAATAAGATAAGATTAGATTAGATAAGATGAGATTAGATAAGATTAGATTAGATATTATTAGATTAGATATTATTAGATTAGATATTATTAGATTAGATATTATAAGTTTAGATATTATTATATTAGATTAGATTAGATTAGATTAGATTAGATTTGATTAGATTAGATCAGATTAGATTAGATTAGATTAGATTAGATTAGATTAGATTAGATTAGATTAGATTAGATTAGAATGGATTCGATTATATTAAATTAGGTTGGATTAGATTAGAATGGATTAGATTAGATTAAATTAGATTGGATTAGATCAGAAATTTATAACTTTTTACAATTTTAATCGACAAGTAGAAATATTTTCGATCGGTTGCATTGTGGTACGAATAGCCAAATTTCGCGACAAAAATCGATAACTCGAAAACCATTAGCTTAAAACCTATGATGTCTTTGGAAGTTTTTGGTTTGCGTAGTGACTAGGGTAGTCCTCGTATGTTCATACTGAAAATTCTTACTATTTATTCATATGATTTAGAGGAATATTTGCTCCTACAGAATTGTAGATAAATTAATTTAATGCAACTTTGCTCATGAAACTTAACTTCCAACTCAGCTACGAATCGTGTTATAAATATTTTTCTAATTTTTCTTAGGGTGGGACTTGAACAAGCCTTTTTTTTGCTCTCAATTTTTATTACAATTTCAATTTCATAACTTTCTTAAAATGGCTTTTACGGTATAAAATGATGCACATTTTAAATATACAAGATAGTTGCTAGTTATTATTTTAAAAAGTTGTGGAGGTTTAAGTGTAACAAAGTACGTTTTTTTAACATTTCTTACTTACTTATTTCCAAATATTTGTAAAGACAGAATTCGCGAACTGAAAGTAAAATTTTCACCTACAAGACCTTTGGGAAATCGTTTGTCCCATTTTATCCCCTTGTGGAGTAAAACTCATTTTAAAATTAGTAGTTTTGATTTTTTTCTGTATAACTTTCAATCAGCAGCATCTACAATTATCATCAAAGTGTGTAACAACGTGAGATTTTTATTAAAATGTTTATAATTTTATGTTAATCCATCTCTATTTATTTTTAACCATATATATCAAAGACAAACAGACAAAGCAAATTGAATATTTTGCACTACAAATCATCGTCATTAACACACTTGCGCCATCTGTTGAGCACACTATGATGGGTGATAAAAATTAACAGGTGGGGGTAGTGTGCCAACATAGAGAAGTCCACTAGCTGCGCCATCTGTGGTGATAATTCCAACTAAGAAACACTTGAATTAATCGTTGAAGAAACTGCAAGTGTTGTGTCTGTTTACCTGTGCTTATATATTTACATTTGTTTACTTGTTTACCGCGTCTTTATCGGCTAGGTTATAAGAGATCACAGCAAAACAAATTTCAAAAAGCACTCGTTCTCAAATACAAAAACCATCCGAGAGAAAGGGAAATTATTAACCAATACCAAATGATTACAAATTACTTGAACATTATCAAACTTCATTCCAGAAACATTTTTCCAACGAGTTGATTTGATTCGGCTGATAGATTGAATTGATTTTCAATTTATTTTCCATGGCTTTCGGAATTCAATTTCGATTGTTCGTTTCTCATGGTGAGTGATGCAATTTATCGGACAGTGCTTTTCGTTGTCGAAGTTTTTCATTTAGCTGTTGTCGGCTGACATGGGCCCTTTTCCCTTCGTCTGGCCGCTCTCACTAGGGCAGCAACAGAACAATTCAGAAACAGGGAGTGGTGTGCCTTATTGGTTGCAACGGTCCACATATACTATAGATAGTGCACTAAACAAGCGCCGACTCATCCTGCTAGCAAAGGAAAACATGGTCGTATGACACAACAACCAAACGACAGAGTACCATCCGCCTAGCTTTCGTCGAGGATTCGCTAATCTTTTCCCTCTTATCCCGCACATTGCTGTGGCGGGCGGGCAAATCCACAAGCTACATAGTGTCCCGTGTGATCGCTTGCAACTCTTTCGCCTGAACATTATCCACTAAGTGAAGGGGTGTTGTGCAGGGACGGAAGCAACCTAGGACACAAATTGTTGTGCACGAATCGTGTCACGCTATAAATTAAACGGGTAATAAATGGAGATGTTAATTCGACATTAAATTTAATTTACGTTTGTGCCGAGTGGACTCCGAGGATATTGTACTAACGTGTTCCCAGGTCAAACGTATTCCCGGGTACACAAGATCATGCCGCCGTCGTACGACTCAACCAACGGAAAGAATATCGAGATGCAGGAAAATGTTCCATCACTACCAGGTATGGTATTCCCTGAAATGATGGCGATAAATCACTTGAATTGAGTTTCTACGCCTCGCTAAGCTGTGCTGATAACAGGCGGGTAACGAGCGGCATATTTATTTTAAATTGATGCATCTCATGGTTTAATGGAATTCAGGTGGGGGGAAAACATTATACGAACAGAGAGATTTGGTATTTTTTCGTGGGAAAATGGGTTGCGTGAAATATCAATAAATTGAGAAAGGATATTAACGCTCGAACAATAGGAACTGTTAGATGCAGACGAACATTAAACAAAACAAATGAAACCATATCCACAGAGAAATCCTTCAGAAGAAAAGAACTTTTCGTTTCCTTCGTTTTCCATTGCATTGTATTCGGAAAACATACGCAATAAATTACTTCTCTGTTAAGCTTTACCTGCTGTCATGCATCTAGCTTCTATCTCTGAGACAGTTATTAATGTTGCAGTTCCTTTTTTCTTTACGGAAAAAAAGGTTGAAATAAATGGAAAAACCTTTTTGATTGGTTGTTTGTGGCCTTTGTTGAAGCTTCATTGAAATGTTACAACATACATATTACTCAGCCGTACATTCAGCTCAATAAGTATGACGATCCCGATAAAGATATATTCATTCTTTTCAGAAATACGAAAACTTAAGTCCATATATGTAGATCGAAATTTTGAAATCAACAAGGTGCACGTGTAATGTTCAATTCTCAAACCTTCCAATGAAGGACCATTACTCTTATTGAATCGCTCGGAATAAGACTGCCTTCTCAGGGAAGGTTATGCAGTTTTTCGTAACCGAAAGTCCCACTTCAACCCCAAACGTCGAACGACAATTAAATAGAGTTTAACTAATATTATTCAATTGAAACAAAAACTTTATCAAACTTAATTGAAACAAAAACTTAATCAAAGGGTAATTGATTAGTTTCTAATAAACTTAAACCAATCTAAATTAATTTCAACATTTCATTGCGCTCGCGAAAAACTAGTAGAGAACTTATCAATTACCTGAAGTAATTGATTTATTTATCACAAAATTCGTTCGCGTACTTCAATTCCATTTAACCAAATTTATCGAGCTGTATTCCGATTCTTAACGTAAGAATTCAAATTTAAATTCAAGCCAACCTAATTCAAGCATAGGCCCTATTGTGACGTCACGCTACTTTTAGTTTTGGGTTCACTATTTCCACGAGTGAGTGTTTGAGCTTCTCACTGATCAGATCTGACTGATCTGGTGGTCCCGTTAGAAATTACTTTAATAATCTAATTAACTTTCGAGAAAATCAAGTGTTCTCTACCAAGCACTCCACAGTAGCAATGGGCGATCTCGATCCGTTTTTTACTGGATCGATTTTTTGGGATCGATTAATCGATATTTTGAATCGATCATATACACGAAAACAAATCTGCACATAATTTATGGTAAAAATCCATAAGGTGACATCTGCTCCCGAATCATTACCGCAACCGGGCAGCTCTAAGCGGCTGCGCCATGATGACGCCGATCCAGTGGATCCAAACGCTCGTCTACTAGCGAGCAATCCATTCGCCGTGCTTCCGGTACAGGAGATGCCAAAGAAGGTGAAGGTCCCCCAACTCTTCACAATATCAAAGGACATTGCTGCACTCAGGACCGAGCTTGCAGCTATCCATATTCATCCGCTGTACAAGCTATGCAATAATGGCACAAACAGTTGGCGCTCACCTAGTCGCCAAGCAGCACGAATTCTACACGCACGATGTACCCGGAAGCAAGCATATGAAGGTGATCCTGCGTGGCCTTCCGGAACTCACTCCGGAACCAATCTTCACCGAGCTGCAAGCGGTGGCACTGAAGCCTCAGAAGGTGTTTCCCATCAGACGGCTGCAACACCGGGACCAACTCTGTCCAAGACAAAACGACGTGACGCAGTGTGGCAACTGCCTTGCTTTTGGCCACGGAACTCGAAACTGCCCCATGAAACCGAGATGTGGCAAGTGTGCTGGAGCACACGCCACCAAGGATAGTGCCCCGATGGACGAAGGTGCCCCAATGAAGTGCGCCAACTGTGGCGCAAATCATGAGAGCAGCAATCGAACCTGCCCCAAACGTGCGGAGTTTTTGGCTATCCGAAAGAAGGCATCCACCAAGTCTCAGCCAGGTCAACGCCGTCCACCACCTCCAATGAACGAGGAGAATTTCCCGTAGCTTCGGTACCAGGTGCCAAACCTACCACCGATCCCACTAAATCACCGCCATGCAAACCGTCCGTCAGCATCGGTTCATCATCGATTCGCGGCAGTCGCTGCCGCCTCCAACCCAGCTCCTCCTCCAGGCTGGGGTAACCCGAGTTGCAGTACCTCAACGCAAACACCCGTTGATGGACAGCTCTACGACTCGGAGCAAATGGTGGAGTACCATCTGCCATCTGCTTCCGAGCTTCCAGCTGCAGTCTATAGAAGCTATCGGAGTCGAGGTCGAAACTACCGTCGGCCCTATCACCATTATCGCGGCCTATTGTCCCAAGCAAGCCAGTACAACCAACGGAACAACAACGGCCCTAAGAAACGACATCCGTAAGCTAACTCGGAGGCAGGAGCAGTTCATCATCGCCGGCGACATGAACGCGAAACATGAAACCTGGGGGAACACCCGGCGGAATCGAAACGGAATAATTCTGCAGGAAGACCTGGAAGAGGAACATTACACCGTCCTGGGCCCGGATACTCGCATCCGATTGAGCAGATCCGGAGTCCACTCGACAATCGACATCTTCTTCACCAACATGGGGAACAACATCGCCCAGCCGATCGTACACCAGGAGCTCAGCTCGCACCACTATCCGGTGGTGGCTGAAGTTGGCTCCTCGGTCAACCGGTATCGAATCATCAGACGAAACTACCATCGCGCCAGTTGGGAAAGGTCAACAACACGACAACACGTTGACGACAACATCGATTTCGACATGCACCTTGATTCGGTTGATGACATCGAACGGCAGCTGCTGAGCATCGAGCAAGCGATCTCCCAGGCCCGGGAGCAACATGTACCGGTGATAGATCAGGTGAGCAACTTTGTACCCATTGATAAACCAACTAAAGAACTTATTCAACTGCGCAACGCCATTCGAAGGCAATACCAGCGAACTGGTTTGCCAAACGCTCACTGTAATCGAGTGACCAAAATTATTAAGGCCAGAATGGTGGACCTTAAGAATAACAATATTGCTGACAAGATTGTGCTCCCAGATTGTGCAAAGCCGTTCTGGAAGGTGACCAAAATTTTAAAAACTAAGCCAAGGCCCATTCCACCGTTGATCCCATTAGACAGCAATGGCTCTAAGGATCGATTGATCACCCCTGCAGAAAAGGCTGCTGAGATAAGTCAACACTTCGTCATCTCCCATAATGTCGGACAAAACATCGTCAGTTATCTAAGCCCCAACGATTTCACAGAGGAGTTGGAGATCTCAGCTGATGAATTGTTGCATTATATCAAAGGTTCAAAGAACATGAAGGCCCCAGGTTTCGACAACATCATGACAACATCGAATCACAAGCATAGTTGTGCTAAGTGCTCCAATGAGTTGATTTCTTCCAAAATCGTTTTATTCATTCTTTGTGACAGATTTTCGATGTCCGTGAGGAACGCACTGAACAGCTCATTAGGACCCAGTTTTCGATTGCGAAGGTCCTCCTTAATAAAGCTGTCTCGGTTTGGATTATCGTACCTCATGCGTAGATGGTACAACAGAGTGTCTCTGGAAGTGAATTTCGGTTCGTTAGCAGAATACCAAACGTTAACATCTTCTTTGAAGAGAAGATGTCCATGGGTTCTCAACTTTTCTTTTGAGATTTGATACGACCGACTCAAGAGATCAATTTGTCGTAGAAAATCAATCACTGGTGTAGGATTTGCATCCCCTGAAAACTTGGGCCACTTCTCTATAATGTTGCAAGTTTGGTGTGGCAGCCTTCCACGCCTTAGTTGATGTGATTCTCCATCATTCATCGATTGCGGATAGAAAAATCCGTTCATCGGTAAGTTGGATTCATTATGTTGCGGTAGTTAGGTTGGTGCTCCGGATCATCTAGGCGATCCAGGGTTTTGAAAATTTGGACACACATTCCGTAGAACATATCTGAACATTTGAGGTGCCTCGTCACTAACTTGTCGTGATCTATTTTCAGGTTGTATAATTTGAGTATTGCAATTGCAACGGCGCAGATAATTTCGGTGGTCCTTGAGGAGCAGATGTTCCGCCCTTAGATGCACGAGAAATATAAGACACTTCCGGATCATGTATACCTATATCACCTATTTGTTGAGTCATATTATTGACAACTGTGTCCGGAACAATGTGACCTATGAGCTGACGTACGTAAGTTTGCACATAGTTTTGGATTTCGGAAACGTGTACATAGTTAAGTGACGTCTCACTTTCATTTACAGGTCCAGTTGCTTGAGGACACTTTTGAAGACACGTTCTGCGAATCCTCGTTCCTGTTTTCAACCGATCTACGAGAGCCATCGTTCCGATATTATGGAACTGCAGGCTGCATCGTCTGCCGTATTCGCTGACCTTGGTTTGAAGTAAATGCACTTGCCGACACAGTCGGTTAAGCACCAATGAAATGCATCGCTGGTGGTGAAATTAATGTACCGACGGGGACTCCAGAAGAAAAACTTGGTAGAACGGCAGAATTCAACAACGGGGTCAAATCATCCGTCAGCAAACGATAGGATTCGGTCGGCTTATTCTAGATTCTATTTGCACTGGAGGTGCCGGCCATTTCCTCCGGTCCATGGAAAATGTCATCCATGAAAGGATTCGTTACACCATGTTATGTAGCGGTTGCCAGAGGTTCGGAGAAGCCCGTTCAATTACCTTCCGGGATCTGCTGCTGTGAGGGTGTGGTTTCATTTTGGGACATCCTTCCCAAGCGCGTAGTGGATTGAAGCTCTCGAAAAGGAAGCTGTAATCCCTCTACCGAGAGTTGAATTCTCTCTGCTCAGTTAAATTCAGCCTGCCATTTGATACCGGAAGACGACTATCCAGCGGAAAGCGTGTAGCTCCCCCTAGCCTATCAGCGGATATCCTTCTTTCGGATATCCTGGCGGTGTAACCTGAGTTCGCTGAGATATCGACGTCCGATTTAGATTCTCAAATTTCTTCACGCTATATTCTTCATTGACCATTTTGAATAAATCACAACCAATCAAAATTTAATAAAAAAAAATCAGCACAATTCAGTATAAAATAAGAAAATATATTACTAATCAAACCGATTCTAACTAAATTCCAATAAATTTTAATCCTAAATGCAATTCCAATGAGATTTTCGATTCAGTTTACAAATTCGACCAAATATTTACAGAAATTTAAACTTCAATAAAGAAAACATTCACGAAAAACGATTCATTGTTCCCGGGATAGTTAGTTGATGAACTAGTTAACGTTTTTAATTATGTTCATTGATTCATAATGAAGTACTGAAATAACTGGTCCAAACCGTAACGAGCATGTCATGGTCGAAATGTATGTCAGTACGAAATTTAAGCAGGACACGTTTCATCACCGACTTCGTTCCAACTCAATCCGCATAGCTTCCGTTGCTGACAGCAGAAGACATCCTATAGGAAATCTAAAATTCACAAAAAAAAAGAATATATATTCAGGTAATGGAACATAGATGTGAATCGATGCGGCAAACCATCCCCTATTCAGTTGTGCAATCTAAAAATGCATCCTACCGTGCATATCGTAGCAATCTCACGTCACTTGTCATAGTATTTCTGGCTTTTTCGGACACTGCCGCATCCAGCCAGCAAACCAGCCAGAACACACGAAGCTTGTTTGGAGGGAACGTGTAGAAGGCACATTTTTCGTTGTTGTTGTTGTAGTTGTTGTCTTTTCCTTTCGCTTTTCACTCAGTCGACCCACAAAACCCTAACAGTAAAAGCACAACAAGGATAGCTACGCGGCAGGCGCAAACAACATGGGCCCAAAACAAAAACATCAAACAATTCATTTGAATAAAATATCATGACATGCAGTGAACTGGAAGGGAGATTTTTTCCATTTCCATTATAATGGAAATTTGTCGCTTTTCACTCGGGCACATTTCAAAGCTTTTAGTGAAACCGAGAACAAGCGCAAGTGGAGTGTTTTAAGTGGAGCGCACCGATGGCCTATACATTGCACCAGTTGACAATTCAGCCAGGCAGTGGTCTTTGCACTGGTGCTGCAGAGATTTTTTTTCATATCAATGTTCCCGGTGTCTGACACAGAGCAAAGTTCAAGCTGAAAAGGTTAATTCATTATCAATTTTCAGAACAGGAAATTGAATCAAGCCATTCTGGATTAATGCATTACAATCCGTTAAAGTTGCACGGGGATGATGGATGGAACGCGTTCGAAAAATACCTCTTTAAATTTTTATCCACGGGCCTTAAAGCACAAACATGGATTGAAGGGCATATTTACATGGCTGCCAAGAGTTTATTTTTGGTAAATACATCGGTATATCGTTTTTATATTTATGCCTATAGCAGTTTTTATGCATACAAATTGGTAATGAAAGGTGCTCCTGAATTGAAGCCATGAGAATTTGGTGTAGATTTTTTATGGAGAAGAAACACCATATCATTTGCCAGTTCATTGATAATAATATGTTACGAGGGTGATTTTTATCCTACGATTCGATACAATAATTTGAAAATGAGGTGAGAAGGTTTTCATGAATCTATCAGTAGCAAAATCCAAGGTATCGGAATAATTATTTGTTGTAAATTTATGAAATATTTCGCTTGATCCATAATTTTTGTATACAAACGAATAAACCAATGATCAAACGTTGAGACTCTTTGCTTAAGCCTGTAACATGCAAATTACATGTGTTGAACAATAGGGTATGTGTCTTTTAACTCAGCCTATTATGCAATGATCGATTACATTTTATAATACAACTCATAAAGTGTTTAAGCTTTAAGCGAGATTCAACTAGTAAGACACTTGCTAAGATAAGTTTGATAAGAGATTTGGTAGTATGTATCACGAAAAGTTACACAACTCTTTTTATAAAGTCAGAAGCATTCAAGGAATATGGATTGTCGGTCTATAGGCACCAAATTGGGTCTATTCATGGATGCAACTTCGTCCCATTCGATGGATTTATTACTAAATGCAGTCTTTGTACGGTTTTATGAATTAAGACATTGCCAGCTGTATATGCTTTAGTTTGCACAAAATTTATCAAAACAAACTAAAGTAAAACTGCTTCGAAACACTAAAGTGATGTTCATATATGATTTATCATAAATGAACATCACTTTAATGTTATATATATTTATGAAAACATTATAATTCACTATACCATGATTTTGTTCCTTCAGTTTGTGTTTAGATGAGCGACTTGAAATTCATGCATTTCCACTTGAAATTTTACCAATAACAACTTTTTTACTACGTTATTGATACAACAGGCTACTATGTTATGTTGGGTATTAATGTTGGGAACATACAAAAAAAAATGTGCCCAACATTGAGTTTACGATTTTCTTGTAAAATCATTGTTATTTCAGCTATGTGACTAGAATGTTTGTAACGTGTAACTATTGTCTGCACATCCAGACTGCATTACTTGCTTTATTGATTCAGATAAGCCAAATTTAGATCACTTGAAGATCGTGTAGATCATCTGTTCAGCTTAACCAGTGAAATCATTATGCTTCAAAAGTTCAAGAAAACGAAAATAACGCGGAAATGAACAATTATAAGTTGATTAATATTATCTAAATTGCTTTGGATTACATCGATCATCCATGATTTTGCTGATTATCGCTAAATGTGTCATTACATTTGGTACATAGGCCGAATGAAGAGGTCAGGCTATCATTACATTCCCTTGCCCTAGTATGAAAAAAAAAATTAAATCGGACGCAAACCTTTCAATTGAAAGATAGCGGTTTGGTTTCTATTGCAAAAAGTGCCTTCAAGAAGCAGTTGCAACTATGTGGAATATTGAAAATATATGATTATTCAAATGAAAATGTTACGATGAGATATTAACTTTTAAAGTACTACCGCTTGTACTTCATTTTCACTCTATAACTTCGTTCAACTCAGAGAGAGAATATTTCCGTTTTTGGAAAACTTTCTTTAAAAACGCAAAATAGGCAAAAGCTTCAAGAACAGTAACATACTCACATTTAACAAGAAACAAAAAAGTTAAGTATTTATCTTGGTTACCTCCTTAAAAAAAAACTTCAAGGTTTTTTCTTCAGTTCGGAAGGGTTGTACCAAGTGTTGAAGAAGAACGCTGAAAAAATATCGAAATGTAGTTATAAACATTTAATACGTAATTGAGCCTATACTAGAGCATAGTAGTTAAGCGTGTATTTGTTCTACATTCTGCTTCATAATAGCCCAATATTTTTCGATGGGTCTTAGTTCTGATGCGTTGGAGGGGGGAAGAGGGTTGATTTCCTTGAGTACGAAAGTGGCCCCGTTGGCTTTGTACCAGAACAGCTGCTGGAAGTCCGCCTTCACGTAAGTCTCATAATCCATGATGAGACAATTGGGCTTCGTCAGCATCTGGGTGTACAGTTTCCGTGACTTTCCCATGGTAATTCTTGTTAGGCAGTATTGGGAGAGGGACAAATCGCTAGAACTAGAAAAAAGCAATAGATAGTATAAGAGTCCGATCGGTTGCATAACCTTTTGTCAGTCAAGGGGGATTTTCCCCCTTGCCTATCCTGCATGGGGTAGTATGACAAAGGGTTATGTGCCTGATCGGATACTACCGTTCAAATGCCCTCCGCTCGTTTTTAAACTTGTATCTTTCGATTTCAAAGCCTGCCGGTGCCCTATATGGAACTATCAATACACTTTCTTTTCATGTCTATTCGTTCTAGCAATAAAATTACTGTCCACTCCTAGCGCTTCGCATGGAGATGAGAAATGATCTGCTTCTGCGAACTTCATCAAAGATCGTTACTTCCGCGCTAGGGAGAATACAAAAAAATAACAATCAAAGTGAATGTCACATCGGTTTCTCAGCCATTTGTGAACCGATTTCAGTTATGTTGACGGCAAATGGAAGCTACAACATTTCCATAGAACGCTACAACATTTCCATTTTTTTTTGTTCGGACATTTCGTTACGAAGATATGAACGAAACAGTACTTGACGGCCTATTATAATAGTAATCAAACAGTTTAGTCTCCGATTACATTCTTAACTATTTGTGTACAGATTTTAGTTTTGTTAGCGCCAAATCAAAGTTACAAAATCTTAAAATAACTGGTCAAAATTTCATTATGATTGGATAATCCTTCATGGAGATATGACCAAAACAATACCTGAGAGCACATAGTTGCACATAATTCGTTACAGTCAAAACCGGAAAACACAACTCACACTAATCGATCCTGCATGCATTCTATAGTATCGCATATCATGCGTTGTTTAGCACATACAGTGGACCAGCCACACTCTGCGACTCTATAGAATTAGAGCAGGATTGATTGGCTCGAGTGGTCTAGTTGTGAACTGTCTGGTCTCCATTTACTATAACCACACAATTGTCAACGAACATGTACTTATTAAGCATCTTGAATCCACATCGATTAACAAAATTGACGCTTGAGATGGGCTAATAATTCATTTTAATGTTTCTAATATTTATGTAGTTTCCCCTTTTATATAACTTACATAAACAGGTCTAAAGACTATTTATGGTAATATTTCAATCACATCGTTGAACAAGACGTCCAGGATTGGCAAATAGTTCATTTTATACACTGAATATATGACCTATCGCAATAATATTCCTGGATCTTCCTGAAATTTCTGATGAAAATAGTGTAAGAAGGGTTCAGTCTCACCATCGGTGGATTCATTCGGGCTTTTCCATAATGTGTTGCTCTAGCTTGAACATTTAAGGCGTGAAAGTGGAATATTGAAATGTTAAAATTACATGCACTATTGAGCATCATATGACCTTTACAGATAATAAAATATTTTCGATATTACATGAAGGACAATGTATTGTTAGACATAATTGTAGAATCAGTCAAAAGTTTCAGCAGACACTTATTCTGATTTTCTGCTTCTCAAATAAATTATTGGTGAATTAATCCAACTGAGGGGAAATTTCTTTTAACAGCACGGGTTGCAGTCAATTTTCGACAATGTCTATTAAATGAATATCGAAATTCGAATCGTTGTCACCTCGAGATGGAGACAATAGATAGGAAATTATACATCATATAAATCCATCTAGATGATAGTGATGATGTTGTGCCGAGTTCATCACTACGACCTTTTTCATCTATTGTAATATAATTATAAAAGGTTCGCTAGTTATATCCTTACCTCTGCACCTCTGTACCAAACTCATGGCATAAAACACTTCTTAAAGCATACTACTCACACTTACTTCATCTCACATATTGTTTTGATGATGCTTACCTGCAATGAAAAAAAACAGAATCAGGTGTTAGTATGTATGTTTGAAGATAGTTAGTGAGTATGTTTCATTATTCGTGATTCCCATTTGAATATCGTATAACACTACTGGTGCACTGAAATGAACTGAGGCAAAAGCTGAAACATAAATGTTAAAGTTGGAATATTAGGAGCATCACAAATATTCAGGTCAAAATTAGAACCATCGGTTCCACCAACACCATACAGTTTTAAACGAAATTTCAAATATCAATAGCTAAAGAAATTAAAGTTGGTTGGATGAATCCATCCAGCGTTCAGTGGAAGACCCGGATGTTGCTATATCACTACTATGGAGTTGCCTGACTCAATTTAATCGAAAGAAGGGCAGCAGAAAATGATTCCATATATTTATGAAGTGGGCCATCGGTGTCAGCAACAGCCTCGAACTGTGACTAGGTGACTGTAGATGGTTAAATCGACCTCCGTCATTCATAACGTGGGAAGGAAATCTTTGGCGAAGGAGTGAGCATGCGCGTGCACTAGGCTGTCTCTTATTTTTCAATAATTTGTTATTATATGGCCTATGATAATTTTTTTGTTAATTCGTATTGCGAAAAAAGTATACCAAAATGTTTATTTCTGTATCTAAATAACGGTTTAACAATATTGCAAAAAGCAAACATATGAAATCTTTCACGCTCAGTGCAGGACAGTTAGAAAAAGTGCAATTGATCCAATTCTCGGAGGTTTATTCGGTAAACCCTTAAATTAAAGTGTCAAATTATCTTTAGCTGGTTCTATTGATGAGAATAAAAATGTTTGAAGCTTGAGTTATTCAATATCAGGACGCAAAAAAAAAACAGATCTATCTCAGAGCCATGGTATTGAATTAATAATGTTCAGTACTCAATATGAAGGTCAGTTATTGCACTTTAAACGCAAAATAGTGACAAAATTATTCCGATTTGGTTTTGATGAAATCTCTAACGTTTGCAGGTTTAGCCTTGACATTTCTTCAACATTTTCTATTACACATGTGTTTTTCACTCTCCATATAAGTAACTTTCTGAGCAAGAGCTCCCAGAACCGATTTTGGAGGGGATTCACTTCTGCCGGAACTTCAAGACTTATGCTAAGCCTTAGCCAAGAGCAACGATATTGAATTAGTTCCCATTTAAAAAGGTGACTATTTCTGGCCGAGAGAAAGCAGAAAGGGCCACACTCTGGAAGAGAGAGAATTGAGTTTTATTAATAACTATGAGGTCTCCCCGATGAGCTCCCCATCACGTGCCAACATTTGTTCGAACGAAGTTGATTCTGTATGTTTGGTATGTTTGCTTCAAATAGGCAACACTTTGAATCAAGCCAGACATCCAGAGATTTGAAAAATAACGATTGGGTAATGTTCCAAAATCTATTATTTGGCTATCAAACCAGTTTTGCAATCTAAAAATGTGCACTTTAAATTTTTTCGGAGGCGTTGTGGACGTGCAAGGGTTATTGTGGGTGATAATTGCTTCGATGAAAAAACACTAGGGAATGTGAAAATACAACGACTAATTTTACCTATCACCGTTATAAGAAGGAAGAGAATATTCCAATTTCTTAGTGGTATTAGGATTATTTAAGGTTGGAGCAATTAAGTGAAACAAGTGAACTGGAATGAAACTTTTTATTGATTCTTTTGGGCTAATATTCTAATATCTTGAAATTTAATATAGATATTAGAAAAATGTTTCAAAAAGAAAAATGTTTGTTAGCATAACGAGCGGCACACATATCTTGTTTAGAAATCTCATTCCATAGTTTTTACAAAGATGCTTTGAATTTCTCAGTGCTTATTTGTTTTGGTTCTTAAACATTTCTTTAAAAATGCACCAAATTGAAAAAAACATGGGTTTGATGAAGACGCTGGCTATAATTCTTTGAAGATAAATTCTAACAAATTGTTCGAGGCCTGCGTAGCTTTTGCTGAATGCTAAGGGGTGGAATCCTGCTGAAAAGTTCATTTGTGGCTTCATAAAATTCTCAAAGCAAGTTTCATCTAATGTTCATTCAAAATATTGTTGAGGTAACGTTTGCATTAAATAAAGGACTTGATAAAAAAAACCTAAGAGAGATAATTGCTTTTGAAAAATTTCCCAAGGAAGGTAATTATTTAAGCTTACTTGCAAAAATATCTCTACGCCCATGCGAGCGACCTTCCGGCAGTTAACCGGAACATTCGCCATGGCGGGCGAAAACATACGTGTAGGCATGTTTTTGAATTATTTCTTCGTTTTATTTATCAATTCCTCCTCAGTTTTCACGACAAAATTGTTGGAGTAGATCTTACGCTTCAGATTGGCCCAGAAATTCACGATGGGACGCACGGGGACGTTGGGCGGGTTTGCCGACTTGGGTACCACATTGATTCATCTCCTCCAACGATCGCTTCGAGTAGTGGGCCGACGCCAGATCCGGTCAGAACACCGCGTGTTCGCCCTTTTGGTATTTAGGGATGAACGACGCAACGTCCGGCAGGCATTTCGTACTATAAATTTCCCCGTTCACGGCCAGTCCGGAGCGAAAGAAAAGCGGCTCTGATATCCCCTTCTCGTAGATTGTCAGCCAGAGCAGCACCTTCTTTTGAACTTGGTGTGTGCAATGAACTTCACCTAGCAGCTCACTTCCTTCGTAAAGTAAAGGGAAGTAAAATACGAAGTGCCCTGCCAGTCGTTGCCAACCAGGGTTAGAAAGATCTCGTCGTCCATCACCACCGCCACGTCACGATTCACCGGGAAAATCGAGTTGACCATCTTATTCAGCCGCTACCGCTGCGTCATTGCCTGCACATCCTACACCAGTGGATGAAACTTCCGCTTCCATATATGTGCATGTTCGCCAGGTACTTTTTCACTGTTTGGCCGGTTGAACCGGCCAAACGTACGCAGCGATGTAGCCACTTTTCCCTCGGTCTTCCTCTTCAGCATCCTTTGGAGATTCTTGTGGCTCAGGGTTGTCGGCCGTCCGGAACCGGGCTTTCTTTCGATGCTCTGATTGTTATCTTATAGTGTCAAAATGTTGTAGATGCCAAACGGGCGTATCCAGCGTCCACAAAGAGCCGCACGATGTCCATTTTCGACGCGGCAGGGCCCCGTTCATTGATCGCGCACTTTTCTGAACGGACTTGTTTCACTGTTTTTGCCATCACGGTTAGAGGTCGACTGATAGAGCTGTCAAATTTTATCTGCTGATTTGTGGGCTACTATGATTGATGCGGCATGGGTAGTTTTGTCAGTGCGAGTGAAGCTAAACCCACAGAAAATCGGCAATTTTTGTCCAATCTGATTCTTATACCCGTTTCTATGAAAAGAGGATATTGCTCACCAAACCGTCACAGATGTGTGATTTTGAAATCGCGAAACTGCTCGAACTGGATCTTCTGGGTTGATGCTGCAAAGATGCTATCATTCTAAGCATCTAGACTTTGTTGTAACACGGAATTTTTCTCATCTGAAAAAAGAATCCAACGTGTCGGCGAAGGACTTCCCGACATCTAACGACCCTAGTATTTTTGTTTGCTTCCGTAGATCCGTGTTTTTTTTTTGTATATTTGGTATGTTCTCAATCTCAATTCTTCTTCTAGTACATTTCTGATAATTTTACGGGTTACGTTGAGATGAAAAGATTTTGACGAATTCGTTCACATACCGCTTTTACCAAATTTGGAGATAAAACACTGCGAGAACGTCCAGGCTATTTTTTATTTCAATTGTGGCTAACTTCTTCCATCTCTGAAAAGTACGATCGATTAAAAATCGGCATGTTACTTTTTTTCTTGTAGCCGCCAATACCTGACAAGTTCTCTAACCTTGCCAATTCAATTTTGAGATTCGATTTTGCTTATAATCCTTTTTTTTCTTTTTGTAGGGGAGAACAGTACAAAATGCACAGGTGGGGTAGAATGACATTCACAATAAATGTACTCATATTTTCAAAACTGTAGCTTTAATAGAATGATACTTTATCAATTTCTATATAAAACAGCAAAACTCATAAATTTTTAGTACAATGAGGTGCTACATACACTAAAATATGATCCAAATTGATGAAATTTTCATGACTGTACCTATAATGTAAATAGTAGTGTTATTAACAGAGGGTTTTACAACGCATTAAAATCCATGGTTTGTAATAACTTCACTTCACAAGTATCGCATACAACAAAACTTCACTATAATTCCACGTGTTTTCCAAATATTTAGACAAAATTATGCTAAACAAAAACTGGGGCAGAACGCACTGTGGCGTTGTATACGCCTACACGCTTAAAAAAAGTACTCAGTACTCGGTTAGGTTAGGGAAGCCAACGTTGGGTATAATCATGTTAACCTTCCGTTGGGTAGAAATAACTTACTTCTGGTAAAACTTTACCCAAAAGTAAGTAATTTTCAAACATAACTATTCCCAAGGTTGGCTTCCCACACTTATCTGCTCCGCTGGGTACTTTCTTCTAACCGAGTATATAATGTGGAATTGGTAACATATCGCAACGTTTTGCATTCTTTATTTTATACCCATTGGCTGCTTGACTACCAAACAGAGCAAAAAGGATGTGCCGATATGTTGCAACCTCCCCACTTTACAACTCTTATGAGTAACTTTTTTATAGTTGTGTTTAAACCTTTTACAAGCGGTGCATGCTACCCAAATATTGTGGTGCATCATATCCCAGTGTTGTGTTGCGTCTTACTCTTATTTTGGGGTGTATATTTACCAATTAAACAGGCGTTTTATCCCGGTGTCGTCGTGGGATCAAATTGGAAAAGGCTTAAAAAATCACGAAAAATCAGATTTGATCTACAACGAAAACATTAACTCAATAACTTCTTCTTAAATTACATCTTCCATTACCTAGTAATTCAAGATGTTGCTTAAACGGTGCATTTTGTGCCATTCTCCTATGTCAAAATATTACAGCAAAAATGACGATGTCAATATTACAGCAAAAACACTCCTTATATACAAATATATGTTCCGGAACCCTAGCAAAGAAAAATAACAAGTCGGTGTCATATAAGTAACAAGTTCTGTTATTCCAGATAGCATATAATTTTTGACGAACGTTTCTAATTGAATGAAAAACTAAATTTGCAGCATATTTGAACAAGACATTTTGGTCTCCTTAAAAAAAATGTTTAGATTTTAGCGTGATAATTTGATTTCAAATTCATAACAGAGTTTGAAACTATTCCAATGAATTTGCTTAGAATACAGGATTTTTTAAATAGATGTTCAGTCATAATTAAAAAAAACTACTATTGTGATATTCAACAAGTTTTTTTTTTTGTTATTATGTGTGTTATTTTGGCTGTTTATTCAGCCTCAATGATGATGTATTCAGTGTTCCAACATTGATAGCCTGGCAGCGGAATTTGTCATCAATTTGGTATAATCCTTTGCTCGGGAAACCAGTCAGCAGATGGCATTGATATGAGTAGAGAGACTTTTTCACGGAAACAAAAAACTGCTTGAGTTATTTGGGCCAACCCTGTACACTCATATAAGGTAACATATCGAAGGGCTGTGCTCATTCATATTCCACGCCAAAAATATCATACCGGGAACAGTAATCGATAAAACCCGAATTAAGGGACGGCCTAGCGCGCACTTGCATGAGCAGAATCATTATCAATTAAAATAAACATCACCCAACGATAGCAGGCAAATCACCGAGCTCTGCCAGACAGGAACTTACGTAGGAGAAGGATGAAGGATACGGTCGAAAGAATTTTCCTGCCAGTAGTTGGTCGGTGCTGTGGTGATAGGTATCATAACCATGCCCCTGGTAATCGCTTACACACACGAACCCTTGATGTTGTTGGCAGAACGGGATTTCCTGCAAGAAACGACGCTGCACTCAAGCAGCACTAAGGAATGGCAATTAAAAGAGCTCGTTGGATAGCTTTCGAAAGCAACAACGAACGATGCTGCAACCAAGGCGAAATTCCCCCATGGAAAATGCGGAAAATGTCAACAGGGGATTGTTGACGAAATGGGGTTTTCTTTGCTGTGTCTAATCAGACACATCGAGTTGTTTGAGGTGTAATTGAGTAGAAGGCAGAAATATTCATAAACGGATCCACAGCGAAGTAGAGTTCCGTCATAATCCTGTCCTCATCAGAGAACACCAGGCCATCGGGAAACTAAGAAATAATCAGATGATTTTCATGGCTCTAAAGTAAACAGCAAGGTAGCGATTTCCATCGGAGCATATGATCCATTCGCACGCCAACCACACCTATCGGGCAGTAATGCTGCAGAATCAGGCGAAGAAACGCCCAGTCGAGCCATGGGTGGTCACAACATTGGGTGTTGGTTTGCTTTTTTATTTATTCCACTACAAACAGCGACCGTTGCACTTTTGAGAGTTCGTTTTGTATTATCCGTTCTGTTTGGATCGTCATCCTTAATAATCATCTAGCAACAACTATTTTTTTGCAATTTTGCTTCACAATGGGATGGTTTTCATCACGCTGTAGTATAGAATATTAATCTACTTTTGCTCACCAATAAAGTCGCACATTACGCTTCTAAATATACAACTTTTTTTTCTTTTTGACTACCTGTTACACAATTTAACGTGCTACGTTGTATGAAACTAAAATTTAGTTCGAACTACAAAATCGGTCGTTTGGCTCATCAATCTATCCGTTGTTTTCAGCATGGTTGTTATTAAGCCAGCTCCGTAATAAATTTCACATCCACACTCAAAAATAAATGCCAGGCACTTGAGTAGTAGAAATGTTGGCTGCCGCAATGTTGCTTGTTATCAGCAATCGGCGATTTTCACACATCTAATTCTGAATACTTTTTCCATCAAAGCACTTGACTGAATATTTTCGTATAAGTACTTTATAAACCAGCTTCAATTCTCTTGGCATTATATCTCAAATAGTAAGCTTTGCTATCGTTTGCATAAAAAAAAGAACAGAAGTTGAGGATTTTTCATGGGTTTACCCTCACCCGCACTGACAAAACTACCTATCATAAATCATAGTAACCCATGAGTCAGCAGACAAACTTTGTCAACTCTATCAGTCGAACGCTAACCGTGATGGCAAAAACAGTGAACTCCGTTGAGAAGTGCACTGAAAATTTATTTTCGTAGAGTAGCTTCCACGCGTTTCGTAAACATGGATTTTGTACATAGAACAAATGTCTCGTGTATTGTATGAAACATCCATAATGCTTTTTATCTGGTGAAATGCTATCATTACACCTTTTTTGTAAAATGCACAAGATGAACTTCGTGATGAACAGCCAATTGCTGCTTCTCTTTTATACCGCACTCATGCACGATGGTGTTTCTGCTGGTATGGGCGGAAATAATTTATCCATCCCAAAATAAAAATCAAACCTCTGTCGTGAGCTATAACTTCATGCTCATTAATCAAGATTATTCTCACGAGTCAGCGTAGCCTAGTGAGATCAACCACGGATTTAGAATCGGCACTCTCCAAATATTCAGGTTCGAACCCTATGTCTGAAACAATAAAAAAAACGCTGGAAAATTCCACGTGCTTGCACTTTTTTTTGTCAATTACATTTTGAGTCGATAAAATAGATCTGTCAGTCCTTGATGCAACCACCAGAGAGACGTTTCTTTTTAGTTTGTGACAAAATATTCGTAGCTCTTTGCATTGTTTCCGTACAATGTACGAATGTTCTTTCTGTGTCAACAAAAGCTTCGTGCTTTTGACAGTTGCGCGTGCAATTAATTACGAATGTATCTTCATAAAAAGAACAAATCAGTTTCGTTGCTGAAAACAACGAATGGATTAGTGAGTATTACTTTCGATTTTGTTATATAAACTAAAATTAACTTTCAGTGTGTGCGCGTTCATAGAACGGTTCCCCGCCGCGTCAAAAATCGACATCGTGCGGCAGTTTGTGGACGCCGGATACACCCGTTCTGGCATTTAAAACATCGTGGCACTATTAGAACAATCAGTGCATCGAAAGAAAGTTCGGTTCAGGACGTCCGACGACCCTGAGCAACAAGAAGCTCCAAAGGATGCTGAAGAGGAAGACGGAGGGAAAAGTGGATACAGTGGATAGATCTTCAATTTTGTCGCGAAAACTGAGGAGTAATTGATAAATAAAACGAAGGAAGAACTCATAAACATGCCTAGACGCATGTTTTCGACCGCCATGGTAAGTGTTAACTGCCGGAAGTGGCCTCTGCTGTACACAGAAGTTGTCTCCATTGTAATCGGTCCATGGTTGTCCCACACCAGCCTCGCTGTTTGCGGAGAGTCCGCAGGTCGCCTTTTACTTGATCGATTGACTTTGTTCGCTGCGCGCCTCTTCTTCTTGTACCCGTCGGTTTGTTTTCTATTACCATTTCCACAGGACTGTCGTCCTGCATTCTTACGACATGCCCAGCCCATCATAGTCAACCGAAATTTGCGATATGTACGATGGGAGGTTCTCCTAGCATCTGATGCAATTCGTGGTTCATTCGCATCCTCCACATTCCGTATTTCACTTGCACTCCACCGTATATCGTACGCAGCACTTTCCTTTCAAAGATACCAAGGGCACGTTAGTCCTCCACTAGCAATGTCCAAGTTTCGTGGCCGTAGAGAACTACCGGTCTAATTGATATCTTGTAGATGGTCCACTTTGTAGTTCGGCGAACTTTGTTCGATCTTAGCATCCTTCGGAGTCCAAAGTAGGCACGATTTCCAGCCACAATGCGCCTTTGTATCTCTCTGATGGTGTCGTTATCAGTAGTCAACCACGAGCCCAGATACACGAATTCTTATGTCGTGGAGAATTTAAAGTAGCTTCCAGGGTTTGCTTTTCATTCTGCTATGGCCAGAAATGCTACAGCTGAGCATTTCAGAACGAAGAAGGCATCGAAATTTCCCAAAAAATACCTTGTGTGGCAAGCAATTTGCATGCAAAAAGAGTAAATCTTTCGTCACTATAGGCACAATCAACAAGGAGATCTATCAGAAAGAGTGTCTGCAGAGGCGATTGCTACCCTTAATCAAAATTCACAAAGAGAAACCTTTGTTCTGGCCTGATTTGGCATCATGGTGTGATGGAGTGGTACCAAGCAAATCAAGTGAACATTGTACCAAAAACCTCAAACCCACCAAATTGCCCAGAGCTATCCAATCGAGAGATATTAGGCTCTGATGAAGCGGAAGCTTTTTGGAAAGAAGCAAGGAATCAAAGACATCAAAAACTTCCAGCAAATTCGGACAAAGACGACTTCTACGATTTCTGAAGAGTCTGTACAAACCCTAATGGACGGAGCTAAGCGCAAAGTTCGAAAATTTTATGCAAATACCGAAATACTATGTTTTGTCTTTACGAATTGTTGAAACACATCTCATGAATCTGAAATAAACAACTACGACGGAAATATAATGCAAAATTTATGTTTTATTCATGTTTTGAGGTGTCCGGATTATTGCGGATACAGACCTTACATCCCCAAACAACAATAACAAAAGGCCGCCTACTTATTGTAGCTACTAGTTTTATTGTCTAAATTTAAACATAGGAGCATGAGCAACTTGATCGACATTGTTCAGATCAATGAAAACACTTTTTGAAGTAGGCTGATTGCGCACAGCCCAAACTGAAATGGTTTATTATAGTTAGTAAGTTTCTAAGAACAAGTAATAACTAACTTACAATCAAAGGTGAAATAATCGGGGACCTGACAAATCGATCACTTCCTTTTGTAACCCGAGTAAAGGTAAACCTTATTAATTTCAATATAAATCTAAACAATAGTTACTCACAAACTCGAAAATAACTTTAACGAATTCACTCCACAATTCACTCCGAAAGTAAAAATATACTACCTATGCTGAATAAAATTTTACTAAATTTCTGATCTGTAACTCTGCTTTTTTTTTTCTTATCGCTGATCCTAATGTCGGATTCCACGGTTGGCAGCTGTTACGACCGTGCAGTGACGTATTCTCGTGTTCTCACTTCGCAGCAGGTCCATCGTTGAGCCCACTGGTGTTGTGCCCAGCAGTGGTGGCAACAGACATGTTTCATATTTTCCCATACAAATACCTCTGAATACTCCAGAAACATTTTTTTCCTGTTTATGACTAAGGACTGCATCATAAATTATGAGTACACCTTTGAAGTTCTGTATGAAATAGTCTATGACCTATTTTGACAGCTGTTTAGTGTCAATGTGGTGCTTGCCTTGTAAACAAACTTAAACCTTTATTAAAAGTTAAAGTTTTACTTCAAGCAGAACAATGCGAGGTCTTACGGAAGAAAAGGGAACATCGATTGTGACCAAGTACTGCACTTAAAAGGGATTGTCGCTAAGAAAAATATCAAAAGAAAAAGATGTTAGTGTCTGTGCAGTCCAAAATACGATCAACCGGTTTGTTATGTGAAATACATTGATGGACTTACCAGGCCGTGGTAGAAAAACAGTAAACCCCAAATTTGGACAAACAAATTTGCAAAATTTTTTAAGGAAAAAAGGAGGTATCCATCGGAGATTGCACAAAAAAGTGAAGACGTCCCGGAAACAAAAATGTCCGAAACGCAGCCAATTTCAGGTGGATTCCGTGAAAACTCGGGCTCGGAAGCTGTACGACGACGATTTGAGCAAAAATTGCGTGTGCTTTATCATGGATGACGAGACGTACGTCAAATTGGACTACAGGGTACTTAGAGGGTACAGTTTTACACCGTAAAACGCGGAACGGATGTCGGAAAAATCTATTTGTTGCGAAAAATTTGGAAAAAAGGTGTTGGTTTGGTAAGCAATTTGCCAGTGCGGTATGAAATCGACACCTTTTTCCACTATCGCAAATAAATATGAACACCGAAATGTACCAGAAGGAAGGTCTGCAGAAACGAATTCTGCCACTAATCCGATAACACAAAGGTTTTTCACTGTGTTGGCCTGATTTGTCATCCTGCCACTATGCGCGTGCCACCTTGGACTGGTATGAAGAGAACAATGTCCAATTTTTGGATAAGGCGATGAATCCTCCAAATTGTCGGCAAATAATAGAGAAATTTTGGGCTTTGATGAGAGGAAAGTTGCGGAAGAAGACTTGAGGAGCAGAGGACATCATCAAATTAAAAAAGACTGGGTAAACGTACCCAAAACCATCGACGAAACGGTTGTGCAAAACCTCACGAGTAACATCAAGAAGAAGATGCGAGAACTGGATAGATCTACGAAAAATTAAATGAATACTGATATAACGGGCTTTTTTGATGGTCAATAAACAATGTAAATGAATGTGAATTGCAAAATAAATAAAACATACTTAAATACAGCAATTTTTAGGTGTACTCATAATAAACAATACAGTCCTTATAATAGAATCATATCTGGTTCTCAAATGTACAATCTGCCTTGCAAAATTTAGGTGACTTGCTCATTTCTGTATAGAAAAAGTCAAAAACATGCGATCATTCAACGTGATCGTACTCGGCCACTTATGAATTGGCGCTGATAAAACCTTCGTTTCTTTAAAGAAACAAATCCAAGCTTCAATATAAGTAGGTGTTCTTGATTCCCGATTTGCCACCTTCTCCCCTATATGTACTCAAAGTTGTGGTAAAATGAAGTTATAAAATGCTCTAACTTTGTAAGAAATGCATTGATCTACATTCTGTTGTCATCAAAACATGTGGTTTTATGATGTTCAAATTTGTTCACATTATAATTTGCATAGAAAGTGTTTATATGAAAAGTTAAGTAAAAAAACTAATTTTAAAGGGATTGTCACCAAAAACGACTTATATCTCCAAAACTTCTTGACATAGAAATTTTTCGTCTTTGACAAACATTCATATTTTGAGTAGGTCTACAACTTTGCCCAAGAAAATATTTATTAGGAAATAGGGTATGTGTCCCTTGACTCAGCCTATTATGCAACCAGCAATCACATTTTTCATTATAACTCATAAAGTTTTTAAGCTGTAAGCGAGATTCAACTAGTTATACACTTGCAAAGATAAGTTTGATAAGACATTTGGTAGCATGTATCACTAAAAGTTGCACAACTATTTTTATAATGCCATAAACTTTCGAGGGATGTGGATTTAATGTCGGTCTATAGGCACCAAATTGGGTCTATTCGTGGATGCAACTTCGTCCCATTCGATGGATTTATTACTAAATGCAGTCTTTGTAATGTTTTTTTTTCTCATTTAATGAATTAAGGCATTGTAAGCTGTACTGGATTTACTCAATACAACATTTCACAACACGAACTTAATGAAAACTGGCTCGAAACACTTAAATGATGTTTATATATGATTTATCAGCCATTCAATAATGAAAACATTATAATTCACTATGCAATGATTTTGTCTCTTCGATTTGTGTTTAGATGAGCCACTTGAATATAAACAACCACAAATTTATGCATTTCCACTAGAAATTTTACCAACAATAACCTTTTTTCTACGTTATTGATACAATAGGCCATAGTTGGGAACATACAAACAAATATGTCCCCAACATTGGGTCTACGATTTTCTTGTAAAATCATTGTTTTTTTAGCTATGTGAACAGTTAGTTTGTAATGTGTAACTATTTTCTGCACATCCAGACTGCATTATTTGCTATATCGATTCAATTAAGCCACATTTAGATCACGTGCAGATCGTGTAGTTCATCTGTTCAGCTTAACCAGTGAAATCATGATGCCCCAAAAGTTCAAGAAATCGAAAATTACGTGGAAGTGAACAACTATAAGATGATTAACATTGTCTCAATTGCTTCGGATTACATCTATCATGCTAATAGCAACAAGATTTTGTTGATTATCGCTAAATTAATGACACATTTGGTACATAGGCCGAATGAAGGAGCTAGGCTAACATTACATCCCCTTACCCTATCTACCTATTAAGAAAAATAAGTTAGTTTTATTTTTTTCTTAGTAGGCGATGATTTTTTTTTATGTTACCAAACTATACGCTAAACATATGTGAACAATTCTTTAGCAGACATATTTTGGATAAAGTTAATATTGAAGGTGTTATACAATTAAGTTTGTGATTTGACCATCTCCGACCACTGTTTATTGATGAATCAAATTTCCTCGCATTTTTTTAAACATCATTATCACTTCACTTTTTTGCAACACGATTAGAAAGTTTTACAATTCGCTATTTCACCTCTGTAGAAACAATGTCAAGTTGCAAATAGGCTACACCCTATAGCTTTTCCGGTTGATGTTGTGTATGAGTTTGAGCTACATAGAGTCCGATTCAAAATAAATTTGGACGCATTCAAGTGATTATAATTCAAGAGTTAAACAACATACATGGTTGATCAAAACGCCAAACAACCGTTATTTATTTAGCTTTCAAGCTATATATAACAAGTTATTACATTTCACCGTTCCGAACGAACTGTCACACTTTACTTGTGATCGATGCCATCATGATCTGCACAGTCGCTGGTGACACTGTACCGCCGAACTTATTCCACTTTAAACGCAATTGTTGTGCATTTTTCACTTCTTTACTGGATCCCCGAAGGTTTCGCTTGACAATTGCCCAATATTTCTCGATCCGTCTGAACATTGTTTGCAGCATACCATTCTTGTAACTCCTTAGAGTAGTGGCAGCTGGCTAGATCCGGTCAAAACATAACGTTGGTCTTGTGTTGCCGAATGAAGGGTAAAATCCTCTTTAATGTTAACCTTCGACGTCATTGTGTGAGATGTGCTGAACACCTTGGTTTTAAGTCCACAACTGCAGATTCCTTGACAAATCATTAGTTTCCGAGCAAACTTATCAGAAAAAAAATTATACCTGTAAGGGACATCCCCACGACCAGTTGCCAGGTAAAATGTTCGTCCGGGCATTTTGGTTATAATCCATTTTGACATATGTTTCGTCATCCATTAAAATACAGCCATCAAATTTCATCAAAACTCGTTCGTAAATAATCGTGCTCGCTTTTTGGCCACTAAATTTTTCTGTGCTCTATCCACACACAGAGTATCCTTGTAACGTTTGATAACAAGACACACCGTTAACTTTGGGAATTTCAACACCTTCACTATTTTTGTGGCAGACCACGAAGGATTCTCTAGATGTTTGTGCACAATTAATTTTCTTTTCTCAAGCTCCATGATCCGAGATGCGTCAATCAATCGAGAAAAACGTTTCACCAAGTTTTTCATCAATGAAACATCAACAAATCCCTGTCAAACGTTTTTTGTTCCAACCACCAGAGACGCGGTGGTGTATTAAACCGTGCGTCCAAATTTACTTTGAATCGAGCTTTACCCAAGGAAACCTAGCCGGCGTCCGTGGTAAGCGTGACTGCTTCTTAGCACCCCAGTGAAAAGAAAACTATCTCTTATTTGTTTCTTTTTTTTATGAGAGATGTTTATGTTCTATTGAAACAAGTTGTGCTACTTGGGAATACAGTCGAACTCCCTCTTTGGGTATTTTCAAAACCTGTCCGGGGATGAGATTCGAACTCTTGACTTTGGCGTGAGAGGTATGGATGTCAACTTGGATGGACAGTGAGCATGATTAACCACTCATAGTTGGATTACAAGGTAGGCCCAAATAAGTGACGCAGTATTTTGTTTCAATGTGGAATTCTTCTAGCCAGCGCAACAGCCATCTGGTTGCCAGCATATTAAAGAGGGACTGATTAATATGTAAACTAACTAGTGTTCGCTAGATTCCGTCGTCAGAAAGTGCCTAAAAAGTATGGATTTCAAAAGACAAAGGATTTTGCAGTTGCGTTTGTCGGGTGAGTGTCCCAACCAGATACTGGCCGAGACCCGGAAGGACGTAATAAGCCGCACATTAATCGACCGGATGTTGAGAAGATGAAGGACGAGGGGAACTATCGATCTAAAGAAAAAACCATGTCGTCCTCGTAGTGTACGTACCAAACGGCTTGTTAAGGCGGTACGTGAACGAGTTCGCTGAAATCCTTGTCGTTCTTCATATAAACTGTAAAAAAGTTCTTGGAAAAACATTAGAAGAAGCATACTTCAGCAATGTTCGGTAACCGCAAATGGGTGTTTAGGCAGGATTTTGCGCCGTCCCATAGAGCAAAGATTACCTAAACATGGTGCACCAAGAACTGCCCAGACTTCATTCCTAAGGAATTATGGTCAGCTTCTTCGCCAGATGCAAATCATAACAAATAATCATTTAAATTATTTGTCTTTTCGTGGAAGATACAGTCTTTGTTTCGTGCGTCACGTATTTGAGACTACCCTGTACATCTAGATGCAACAGATGATGAACAAATATGATCCTTATGTAAAAATTGGTGATCTTATACTTAGCAATGTGTGCTTGCTCAAATGCAGGCCAAGTATGGAAAAAAATTGTTTCCTATTAATCCTTTACTCAACCAGCTCTCTAGAAATGCATAGTAACAATAATTTAGCGTGCAATTGGATCGTCGCCCAAGCCTTCGTGGTTTATTTTAGGGGATCAAATTATACCGCAACTGTAGTTCGCGGTAATCGTAAGTTATACGATTCGTAACCAACGGAAATATTGTTACTAGGCTCACGAAAAAGGCGTGCATGGCTTAATTCAAAATTATTTAATCAACGATCCGACTAAAACCACTCCAATAAGCAAATTCGACATTAAGCTAGTGATCGACAAACTACCCAATGCACGAACACCCACTAATCACAGAAGCCCTGAAATTCGAACGCAACACTGAAGTAACACGAGCTAGCTAATCGATGATCCTATTTTGCTCAATAACGAAAAAGAGTGTAGGTTATGATAACATTTCCATTTCGTCGGCTGAAAATCATGTTTTACTCGACTACCTACTTGTGTACATGTACTTCCTGTATGACTTGCAGTGTGCATTGCTGTTGTTCTGCGTTCTGAAATCTGTTTGGATGCTTTAGGCGGTGGAGTGAAAAGTTTGGAAACAATACGACGTGGCAAATTGAGAATTTTTCGTAAAATTGTTGACGATTTTCAGCCACCTTTTTTTTTGCTGCTTAAAAACGTCGCAGGGTCGACAGAGATTGAAACGTTATAACTGGCTCAGGAAATTCCGAATAGATTCGCCGCATCGGATCCTGCTACGGAGGTCTTCCAATATGCATAGAGCGTGAATCGTACGCCTGTCAATGTGTGTTTAACATCAACCAACCAACGATCCGTTTTCCTTCCTTGGCGAACTGCTTTGGATTTGGGGTGTGAAAGCGTACAGATGAGACACTATCCCGGAACCAAGTTGCTACAGCGTCATCCAGCAGAGAAGTCCAAAAAAAGTCCCAATACTATTTGTTCATACAACTGACGGCATATTGCATGTCGGTCGCTTCGTTTGCTGCCAGGGCTCGATGGTGGCGGACCCCACTCCAACACCCCCCCAATGATAGGGTGCGCTTTTCTATATTCTGCTCGGCATCGACTCAGGAAAGTTTCAAATCACTGGAGAGAATCTGAGCGAACGCAGCCAGCCAACAGGATACGTGTTATTGTTGTGCGGTGCATGTTTTATGTGCCCGATCCCAGGAAGGCGGATATAATCGTGCATGCATACCGGGGAGACGGGCCACAGTGGATGGGAAAAATAACACTTCAAAGTTCAAACATGCTTCGGAGCGAGCTTCGTATTATCATTGTAACAACTTTTTTTCGACGATGTTCCTTCTTTACCATCGATGACGGGTTTTCCTGCTCTTCCGGGACTGGAAAAGTTATTATCCCATTATTCCCGTTCTCGGCACTGATCCCGCTGTCAAAACGTCCGCCTGGTGGCATATAAAGGGAAACGGAACGACAGCGAAGGACGGCTCACGCTGCAGAGCGTTGAAGGGATTCTCGGTAATGGATGGTCTAACGTGGTGACATCAATAAAAATCTACTTCAAGTAGCTCAGTATCTCGCTTGTTGACGATACGGGGAAACATTTATGAAAACTTTACTCCTTGATAGCGCTGGGCAAGTCCCCGAAGATGATATGTGAGATCGCTATTTTTGTTGTTGTCGTTGTTGCTCAACAAAGACAGGAAGTCAATGGAATTTTTATATCGGTTTACTGTTGATTTTCCCGGTGCCGTGGATTAGCCGGTTATCGAGAAGAGATAATAATTTAAAGACTCAAACCAATGTAAACTTTTTCTGGACAATGGTGAAGGAATGTGCGTGCTTACAGTGAGATTCAACCAAATCATCAAGCTACATTTTATACAAATGAGTAACATTTCTTTCAGGAATACAGCTATTTTGATAAAGAAGCTAAATGCAGATATTAATTAACTCACTGAACAAAAGAAATAGGCTCAGAACAAACAGAGCTGTGCTCGTAGTTAGACGTGGTAAGTAGATAACTGACTTTTTAGTTATTTCGAGTTTTTTGACGTAGACTTCGTCTCAAGGCTATGGTAGGGTGTCAATTGAAAATCTAAAATCAAGCCACCTTCACGAAATATCGATACAAATTAAACGCTTATAACTTAATTAATACTCGATAGATTTTAAAGATGTTTACATCAATCAGTTGGAAATTTTCTCCCGTATCAATTCAACAATCAAACATTATCCTATTGAAAATAACGAAAATCAAAGGTGCTGTCTTATAATTTTGTTCTGCAGACTAAATTAAGACAGAAGCTAACTAGACCGAGAAGGTTTTAATTCAAATGCAAACCATTTCAAATCCATCCTTTCCAGGACTACCAATTCAATTTAGAGTGAGTTTGTTTGATCACATCTTCACATCTTTGGTTCTAGCAGAAATTGCTGTGCAGTCCTAGTGTTGATAAGAAGGTTATTTCCAATTTTCAAACATTATAATTGATTAAGTGCTTCATGTAACCACAAAACACATGATTAGTTAAATGTATCATATGATTGGCCCTGGTTTGAATGTTGGTATGCTAAAAGGGTTACGATTGTGCTGGCTCAAGTGATTGTGTTGATATGATCGACCAGCTGGAGGGATTGTTTAGGGTCTGTTTGGAACTTCAAAGTCAATAATTAATGATATTTTTGATAGTTGACACTCGGGAAAAACTTCAACAGAGTGAAGCAAACAGCTCGGAAACCTATCGGGAAATGATAAAGCTATTAGCATTCAAACTGTTTGAATTATTTTCAAATTTTCATTTGACGCATACCCTTGCCTTAAGGTGTGGTCCTAATAATCGTTAGACCTGATTAGATAGTGCCGTTATTTTCGGTATCCGGTATGACAGGCTAACGTGGTGCCCAAACAAAGTGGTGATGTTGAAAGCGGTCGGATGGCGTGCTATAGCGCGATCAAACAACCACTGCGAGGGCAACTCTCTCTCTCTGACGAAAACATCGTGGTTGCTTGGTTACGCGCCTACTTGCAGCGAGCACACGGTCGGTCGGCTGGTTGTTGGCGTGCTTCGGGATGCCACTGGGGTCTGGCGAAAACCTTGCGGTTGCTTGGATAACCGCTTGTTTGAAGCGTGCGCATGGTTGGTCGGTCTGATGTATGGCGTGCTGCAGGACGTGGCTCGAATTTGACTACCAATGCGAGGGCAACTCTAGAAAAACCTCGAAGTTGGGTCGGATTGATGCCTGCTAGCGGCGAACACCCGGTTGGTCGGGCTGGTGCGTGGCGTGCTTCGGGATGCGGCTCGGGTCTGAAGGAAACCTCGTGGCTGGTCGGGCTGGTGTTTGGCGTGCTGCAAGATGCGACTCGGTTCCTTGGATTGGCGTCTGCTTGCTGGAAAAGTTTTCTCTGTCGTCCGTTCGGTTGAACGTTAGTTTATAGAATGCCCTGATGACTTTTTTTTTTTTTTTACTTAATTTGTTTTTTAATTAATTATTAATTCTTTGTCATACATACTATTTTATAATTTTTAAGAGTTTTAGCCCAATGGGCTCTTCAGCTTTGATTAATGTTTTATGAGTTTTATGTGTTAAGTGTGTTTTGTGTTTTAATAATTTTTTTTTTTTTTTCTGTTCAGCCCTTGGGGCATTGTTTGTTAAAATTTGATAACTTACCTAATCTACAACTCAAACTACAATTTGAAAATCCTAGGGGTGGGGAACCAGATTCCGGATGATCTGGTGATCCGATGTCAGGCAGCGTGCCCTGTACCGATTGATAGACTCACTAAAGCGATCGTCGAGCATTTTTATCTCGGAAAGACGGTGGACCTCAGATGTTCTTGTCCTCGGAGGGGTGTTCATTATCATCCTGAGGAACTTGTTTTGTACTCTCTGAAGTTTCAGGAGATATGTTTTTGCACAACTCTCCCAGATTGGCATTGCATACTCGATGACCGGAAGTATGATTTGCTTGTAGACAGCAAGCTTATTTTTAAGGGATAATGTAGACCTTCTGTTGATCAATGGGTACAGTAGTTTCAACAGAGTATTACATTTTGTGACAGTTTTGTCAACCTGATCCCTGCAAATAAGCTTGCTGTCTAGAGTGACACCAAGATAGACAGCTGATTTGGTCCATTTCACCGTTGTGTTGTTCAGGCTTATTTTACAATTCTCAGGCGGGACAAGTCTGGGAGAATTAGAATGTGGAAACAGGATGACCTGGGTTTTCGCTGCGTTGATACAAATCTTCCATTCAGTGAAGTATTCTGACAGAACATTCAGGCTTCGCTGCAGTTTCACGGCAAGCGCTCTTATTACCCTACCATTGTGGACGACTGCGGTATCATCGGCGAACAACGACAGAGATCCATTTTCAGGGAGCGGGGGTATATCCGAGGTGAATAGATTGAACAGAAGTGGACCTAATATACTTCCCTGCGGAACACCGGCGGAGATCTCCTGACTACCGGAAACTGCACCATGCAACGAAACACGGAATGTCCTGTCAGAGAGATAATTTTTAATAATCTTCACCAGGAAGATTGGGAGATTGTATCGCTTGAGCTTGTACACCAAGCCATCATGCCACACATTATCGAAGGCCTTCTCGATATCGAGAAGGGCCATAGCGGATGTTTTCGAAACAGACTTGTTCCGCCTGAGGATGTTCATGACTCGATTAAGTTGATGGACTGTTGAGCGACCATGCCGGAAACCGAACTGCTCATCCAACAGGATATTGAGCTCGTCAGCAGATGTTAGAAGCCGACGGTAGATCGCTTTCTCAAACAGTTTAGATAGACCTGAGAGAAGGCTGATTGGTCTGTAGCTTCTGGAACATGAAGGATCTTTCCCAGGTTTCCGAATAGGGATGACTTTGGCTGACTTCCAGCACGATGGGAAGTAGCCAAGACGGAGGCATTGGTTAAACACCACCTCCAGATGGTTGTAGAACTGGGGGCTCAATTGCTTGAGCTCCAAGTTAAAAATGTTGTCGAAACCGGGGGCCTTCATGTTCTTAGAGGTCTTGATATAAGTCAACAATTCGTCAGCTGAGATCTCCAAATCTTCGGAGAAGTCGTTAGGACTTTGGTCGATGTTAGTTATAAGCGCGCTAACGGCAGCTTCGTGTGGACTGACGATGTTTTGACCGAGATTGTGGGAGCTGACGAAATGTTGACTTATCTCATCAGCCTTCTCTGCAGGTGTTATCAACCGATCCCTAGAGTCATTGACTTCTAGTGGGATCAACGGTGGAATGGGCCTTGGCTTAGTTTTTAAAATTTTTGTCATCTTCCAGAACGGCTTAGCACAATCTGGGAGAGAGCGAATTCTGGCCTTAATAAATTTGGTCACTCGTTTACAGTGACGTTTGAGCGTTGGCAAACCAGTTCGCTGGTATTGCCTTCGAATAGCGTTTCGCAATTGTATTAAATCTTTAGTGGGTCTATCAATGGGTACAGAGTCACTCACCTGATCTATCACCGGTACATGTTGCTCCCGGGCCTGGGAGATCGCTTGCTCGATGCTCTGCAGCTGTCGTTTGATGTCATCAACCAACTCAAGGCGCATATCGAAATCGATGTTGTCGTCAACGTGTTGTCGGAACCTCTCCCAACTGGCGCGATGGTAGTTCCGTCTGGTGATACGATGCCGGTTGACCGAGGAGCCAACTTCGGCCACCACCGGATAGTGGTCCGAGCTGAGCTCCTGGTGCACTACCGGCTGGGCGATGTTGTTCCCCATGTTGGTGAGGAAGATGTCGATTGTCGAATGGACCCCGGATCGGCTCAACCGGGTGGGAGTATCCGGGCCCAGGACGGTGTAATGTCCCTCTTCTAGGTCTTCCTGCAGAATTATTCCGTTCCGACTCCGCCGGGTGTTCTCCCAGGCTTCGTGTTTCGCATTTAGGTCGCCGGCGATGATGAACTGCCCCTGCCTCCGAGTTAGCTTACGGATGTCGTTTCGCAGGGCCGTTGTTGTTCCGTTGGTTGTACTTGATTGCTTGGGACAATAGGCCGCGATGATGGTGATAGGGCCGACGGCAGTTTCGACTTCAACTCCGATGGCTTCGATAGACTGCAGCTGGAAGCTCGGAAGCAGATGGCAGTTGATGTTGTAGCGCGGGGCGATCGCAACTCCTCCTCCACTAGAGCCGCTACGATCAAGTCGCACAATCCGGTATCCTGGGATAAAGATGCTGATTTCCGGTTTGAGATGCGTCTCGGTGACGATGGCAATGTCGATGGCCTTCATGTTAAGGAAGTCACCGAGCTCCACGGTTTTGTTCCGGATGGAACAAGCATTCCAATTTAGAATGTTGATGGTGCGATTACGGTCCATACTTAAAGATGAACTTCATCGTCACGGATGTGGCGGCTTTGAGCTGTTCCTCCTTGGAGCGGCAGGAACGTAGTTGGCGATAGAGCTCTTGCACGAACTCGACCATTTGCTCCGAGTCATAGAGCTGACCATCGACGGGTGATTGCGTGGAGGTATTGCGATTCGGATTGCCCCAGCCTGGAGGAGGAGTCGGGTTGGGGGTACCGGAGCGTCGGGAAATTTTCTTCATCCAGTCGAGGTGGCGGACGGCGTTGCCCAGCCCGGGACTTAGTGGACGCCTGTTTGCGGATCGCCAGAAACTCTGCACGCTTGGGACAAGTTCGGTTGTTACCTTCGTGATTAGCGCCGCAGTTGGCGCACTTTGGTGGTGTTCCTTCATCCATTGGGGCACAATCCATGGTAGTGTGTGCTCCGGCACACTTGCCGCAACGTGGTTTCATGTGGCAATTTCGAGTTCCGTGGCCAAACACAAGGCAGTTACCACACTGCATCACGTCGTGCTTTCTCGGGCGATACCGGTCCCACTCGACAATCACGTTGAAAAGTGCCCGTATTTTCAACAGGTCCGCCATCGTGACGGAACCCTTCTCCAGATGGACCAGATAGAGTTGGTCTCGATGATTTCCCTGTTGTTGACGTCTGATCGGGAACACTTTCACTGGTTTCAGAGCCGCCGCTTGCAGCTCAGCAATTATTGCCTCCGGGGTGCATTCCGGAAGGCCACGCAGAATCACCTTCAGCGGCTTGTTTCCTGGTGCGTCGTGAGTGTAAAACTCATGTTTCTTGATGACAAGGTGAGCACCAACAGCACGGTAGTCAGCCTCCGTCGAGCACATAATTTTGGTACCGGTACTGCACAGCTTGAAAAGCGGTTGAATTTTCAATGCAGCAAGCTCAGTCCTAAGAGCAGCGATGTCCTTTGACGTGGTGAAGAGCGGGGGGACTTTTACCTTTTTTGGCACCTCCTGTACCGGGAGCACGGAAAATTTGTTGCTCGCTAACAGTCGAGCGTTAGGGTCCGCAGGATCGGCGTCGTCTTGGCGTAGCCGCTTGGAGCTGCTCGGTTTTAGTATGGCGTCAGGAGCTGATGCCACTGGCGTGGATGTCACCACGTGTTGATTTTTTCAACCCATTGCCACGGCAACAGGTCGAGCGAAAAAACTTGGTGAACTTTGCAGCGCTTGCTTTTGCCTTGCCACCACCAAAAGATGAGCAAGCGCAGGTGATAATTCGCGAGCCGGACACGCAATCGCGAGAAAGTGGGCGAGGGGGAAACACGGGGAAAAACTTTTACTGCGAGGGAGCGAAAAACACGACCGATCGTGTCGCTTGGTAAAACTGGAATGAGGGAATTGATGCCCTGATGACTAAGGTACCGTGCCTTTTATAGCTCAACGTGAGATTACTGTTGCTTTTCATTGGCTAGCTACGGGGCGAGTCATATTCAAGTAAAGAAAGCATAATTTTTCTTCTTAATTTTTATTTCACTTCTTCGTGGAGCGAAACCAAATCAATCAATTTAATTTTTGAAGAAGAAGATTAATTTCCTTTAAGCATTAAGTTTTTTATTTATTTTTTTCATTCAGTCAACCTTATTCTTTACAGATAGTAAGTATATTTTGTATTGTACCTTCTTTGTATTCTATTGTTCACCCTTGGTAGTCCTGAAGACGGCCGTTTAGTTTAAATGATAAAACGGCCTCGAGCTGAAGGCCCTTCTCCATCGTCCTAACCAGTACTTTGCAATGCATTACCTCTTGCTGCTTTCAATTTCTACCGATAAACAGGAGCTCGCTCGGCATCGGTACATGGTTTCAGAGGATTTTCCGAATGTTCGATCTTAACCTGCTTCAGAAATTTCCTCATACAGTTGGCATTAAAGCGATTAGGCATTACACTTATTCTCACTCTCACTGTTTCTCAAGATTTATTTCTTCATAGAAGTAAAACTCTATCCAACGCGAATCGTTAACAAGAGATAACAACAGAACAGCAGTACGTATTTAAATATGCAGAGAATATTATTTTGGAATATCATGTTCGAGAATCAAAACACTGTCTGTTATAGGGAATTTCTTGATACTTGCCGGAACGCAACGTTCTTTAAAATTTTCCAAAAGCCGATTGATGAATATGTACGCAAAATATATTCATCTCTTATTTGTAACATTTTGAATAACGTTTGCATTAAAAAAAATGGTTTTTTATCGGATGGTGATGAAAAAATGCTAAGACAGATAATTTCTTTTGATAAATTTCCCGTGGAAGGTAATTATTTGAGCTTACTTGCCAAAAAATGCTACGCCCTTGTGAGCGACCTTCCAGCAGGTAACCGGAACATTTGCCATGGCGGACGAAAAAATGCGTGTAGGCATGTTTTTGAGTTCTTTCTTCGTTTTATTTATCCATTCCTCCTTAGTTTTCTTATTCAGCCAGCTTCCTGACATGTATGTTCATTAGCCTGGGTCAAAATTCAAATTCCAAGTCCCTTTTGGGTTTTGGAAGCCTTTTAAATTTTTAATAACTGTGAAAAAATTTCAGCTCAATCGGTGAAACTATATTTTTGCGCCGAAGGTTTTAATTTTACATAGGATTTTATATGAGAAAACTTACTTTTTCATAGAATAATCCGGCGAGGTGACCCGTTGCCATCTTAAAATAAGTGAATCCAATTTTCCAAGGAATTCAAGGAAACATTTCTTCGAAGATTGCAAAGCGATCCGACAATTGTGGAAAAAGTTATTAAACTAAAGCTGATTACAATCCAAACGAACGGCTCACTGAGCTGTTTTTCCTAACAGCACTGCCACCTGCGGCATGGCCTGTAGCCTGCTGCTGTCGGCGCGAAGCAACCTTGTTGTTGTGGAGCGTTCACTCGGCATGGAGAGAAGCCGATATCATGCGCATAAAATCTTTGGTTTGGATGATACTGTGCACACGCTTCCGGTATAGTGGACCTATCATTTTTAACGGGGTCATTTATACGCAAGCGTAATTGTTTAAAGGGATTACATGTTTTTGCAACAAATTTATCTAAACAATTAAACATTTCGACAAAAAAACATCGAAAGTAGAGTAAGACCTCCTGAAAAGAAATATAGGCGGACCCTGAAGCTCTGCACAATAAGATGCTCGAATAAATATCTTTTTCAGACAATTTACTCTAAACTTTAGAATTCAAAATATTGGTACTATTTACATAATTGGTACATCATACAAATATGACTTTGCAAAAAATCGTATTACAGTCAATGTGCCGCTACTAAGACTCCATTTCATCATTCAACTTCAACACCATTTTAACTTTCATTTTAACTTTACAACCATTTTAGCCACTTCTTCTATGCACTCTGGGATGGCATAATGCTTCAAGTAATTATAATAGAACATCACTTGAAGCGCATCCCTTTTTGTTGGCATTATTTTGGATTTCGACGAGTTCAAAACTAGGCCAACAAAAGGAATCGCAACTGTTCCATTTTCTTCAAGCAACAGATTATACTTGCAATGGAAGCTTTGTGTAACTTTGTTCAAACGGAGCAAACTGTCAAACTGTTCTATGTGCATAGACTTCTCTACTGCCGCTAGTATTAGTAAGCAGTTTCACGAATACAATGCTGTTTTGCTGGTTGAAAATAAAAAACAAACCGCTGACAACCTGAACACTTTGACAGTTAATCTCGTGGTTGAAAACAATAAACAAATCGATCCTATACGTGTAAAGCAGCACGCCAGTATTAGTGACCCCTTTCTTCGAGAAGTCTATGATAAGGGCCTTCCTCCATGCTGAGTGAACACCCCACAACAACGTTACAGGCCATGCTGCAGGTGGCAGTGTTGTTAGCAAAAACAGTTCAGTAAGCCGTTCGTTTGGATTGTAATCAGTTTTAGTTTAAAGATTCCGGAACGCGCGTATCCGGCGTCCTCAAAGTGCCACACGATGTCCGTATTCGATGCGATGGGGCGGGTGGGGGGTCGTTCTTTGAACGCGAACAGTTCTGAACGAAGTTGCTTCCTGTTTTTGCCATCACGGTTAGAGTTCGACTGATAGAGCTGTCAAATTTTGTCTGCAGGTTAACTATGATTGATGCTGGCAACAAAAGGTTGTCCCCAATGAGGAGTCCTCTCACCACTTATGTGGTCCTTAGTTGTAGACGATCTTCTAAGAAGCTTAGAGGAAAAAGGTTAAGAGGTTGTAGGTTTTGCAGACGATATAGTCATTATACTGAGTATAAAATTTGACAACATAATTTCAGAAAGAATGCCATGGGCCCTAACATTTACCCAGTCTTGGTGTATTAAGGAGGGCCTTACTATTAATCCATCAAAAGTAGTAATTGTACCTTTCACTAGGAAAAGGATGTTTAGTCTAAATGCGTTTCAGCTAGAAGGATTAAAGATTCGTCTTAGTGAACAGGTTAAATACTTAGGAGTGATACTGAATGCCAAGTTGAACTGGAATGCTCATCTTGAGTGTGTGATCGGTAAGGCATCCAGTGCTTTCTGGATATGCTCAAAAACATTTGGCAGAAAATGGGGCCTAAGACCAAAAATGATAATGTGGATTTATAAATCCATAATACGTCCAAAAGAAACGTATGCTTCTCTTGTGTGGTGTCCAAAAACAAAAGAGGCTACTATACAGAAAAAGCTTGCAAAACTTCAACGGCTAGTATCCATTGCTATAACGGGAGCGATGCGCAGCACTCCATCAAATGCGTTGAATGCAATTCTAAATCTGCTACCTTTTCACGAATACGTGCAACTAAGGAGTGTATCGAAAATAAGCTATCCACAAACTTTCTTTCAAATTGTGTTGAAAACCGATATTTTATTCATACAAAAAATTGATCCTTTATTGTACGAGGTTAAACTTGAACATAATGAAGACCGGATGAAATTTAAGTTATTCCTTCACGAATTTCCGAACTTTGGATCGAATGCTCTTCATCAAGTTCCGAGCAAGTGTTGCATCGCATTTTTTGGACGCTTGAGCCAAAATTTTATTGAACTCCTGCATGTTCCCAGCTACCTTACCAGTCTTCTTGAAGACCCTCTTCACGATTGCCCGGTAACAGGAGGTTGCAACAGGAGAAATGCAACAGGAGGTATATTTTTCTCCAATAACTAGAAAACTGAAGTCAAAATATGTTTTTTAACTATTTTTTTCAAGCATCAATGTTGCAATCTACGTTTCGATACACTGTTTATAAAAAAATATTGTTATATAACATATATAACACTGACTACATACTTATTTGGAAGGGAGCATGGTTCAAGCTTAAATTGGACGATAGAGTGGTGTGAAAACCGAAGATTTAAAGGGAATTAACAGAATCATTTTCTTTATCCTTCCGAATCGATTGTGGTGCAGCTTGTTCTACTCCAAAAATCCAGTGATAATGCAGCGCTCTTTTAAATAAATCATGTTGTGGAAAATTTAGTAAATATTTCGAAATAATTCTTATAAGATCCGCGTTTGTATCCCTTGATGGTGTTTTCCATATGCATAAGATGACGGATTTAACTAGAATACCTATAAACTTCTTCCATGGACGCCTTACAACGAAAGTCATCTCCTTCTCCAGCTAACGACGAAAAAGTTCAGAAGTTCCGTCATTTCAAGCACGCCATCAGGCACTTGATTTGAACGAATGTTTTAGTGATTAAAAACCCTAATGAAATATTCAACACTGTTTGAAAAGCACTTACAGGGCTAAAACATTTATGATTTTAGCCAAGTCCAAGAGGGTCGAATGACTACAGGCAACAACAACAACAACAGAAAAAAACAAACCCTACAGCCAAGTAAGAAATGAAACAAAAGAATACAACACTTGAGAAAGGCTTACCGACCGGAGATAGCAGTGAGGCAAACGGCGACGAAAATGGATATAATCTTTTTAAGTATCGATTTCGTCCGATCAAGAAAAAAAAACACTTCAAGATTGTGCGAGCAGAGAAAGGTGTATAGGCTTTGGAGTAGGGTTGATCGGCGCTTCATCATAAGCGCTCATTTTCGTTACATCGGGCAAGAATTTGCACAGTACAGAAATCAGTTGTTTTTAAAGCCAAAAAAAATGCAAATACGTCTAATATGTTTTAATCGAATTGAATTTTACTAGGGTAGGTTTTAAATATAAAGGCTTTGAATTAATTTATGAGCAATATATGGCATGTGTCTCCTTATCAGATGGAAAACAAGAGAGAATTATTCCAATATTTGTTCGTATCTGTAGATTGCGGGACGGAAATAAGATCAAAACCCCGTGAAGAAAAGATGTCGGATAAGGGCAGGCGGACACAGCATAGACAAAGCGGGTTTTTATTACCAGCTAGCGATTTTGCTCTCCCCGTCCGTGGTGGCGTCGTTGTCGTCTTCGTTGTTGTCGCTGCGAACAAACGAAGAAAGCTGACTGAAGTGGAATCCTGTAGAAAAGAGTGGACAAATCGAACAAAGGCCAGTGTTTAAAAAGATGTTTAGAGCGTTTATCTTAATGATATTGTTGGTGAAGTTTTGTTGTTGGTACGTGCGGTTGAGCAGATAATGTTGATTGATCCTTATTGATAGAGTAGTGCTTAGTTTGTTCTAGCAAAGGGAAGGATTGTCCCCACTAGGGTAACCAGTGCTGGCAATGAAGCGTTTCACTTATTTATTTTTTGTAATGAACTAGCAGTCATGGTCGAGATCATTCAATCAACTGACTTACTTTAATCCACAGAAAAAAATACACCTAAGCAAATAATACAAATTTCTTGAAACTAATGTTTCCGAAAATATTTTTAGTGACTCAAATAAAAAAAACCTTATTTGGAAGTTACAAATAAGTTCAAATTAGAAAGCAAACAACTCAAAATTAAGTCTTTTTTACTCATCTTGACAGCTAAGTGCAACCACTCAAAATTGAGATGTTTACGAAGTACATACTTTTAAGTGCTTTGGAAAGATTTTGCTTTGGTTGAAATTAAACTGTTCCTCGAAAAGTCACTATTGGGTAGTAGTAATCCAAAATTAGGTCTTGAATTGAGATTTATTTTTTAAAAAGAGGCATTTTCTTCATCATTCAACAACAAATAAGTACGCAAATTGTTTTAAAATTTAAATTAAATGTGATGATTTTATTAACATTCATTTCAAACACATGATACAGATGACTAAGAGGCATTATCAAATTTCCTAATGCGCAAAGTAATCCTTCTGTAACTTTAGTACTGGTAGAACACTTTTCATCATTCCAAACATTAATGGCAACTGAATCGTATAGCTTTTAACGTAGAACTACGTTTTTCTATTCTATACCGGGTGCCGTTTCAAAATTTTGAAAAATGAGAGCGTTATTTAAGTAGAACTGGTACGTTCATACCCAAAACTGGAAATTTTTAAATCAAAACAACAATTGCTAGTTCTGCGGAGGAAAATCATGATGAATAATTATAAACATGCTGCAATCTTCGTTCATTCCAGGATATAACCGTTCAAAGGCCTGCTGTACCTGAAATCATAAAAAAGTTAATCAGTCTTTAGTACCACCATAGAACAACCGTGTATCGCTTTAAGTTACTTGTTCGCTGGCATACTTTATTTAAATTTTACTGGTCTGTGAATCACCGTAGCAAAAATAAACCATTGTAGGATAACAAATGGGCTACACCGAGCCACATAGTGGACATTTGAATGGAATGGATGATTTCCGGCTTGTTGTTATCTTATGTACAGAAGTAAGATGCCGCTTAAACATTTCGAAGTCATCTGTGACGAAATTACCGCATCCATCAATGCAATAGTTCATCCCTCAAGAATCAAAATTTGGAAAATGTTGGAAATCTATTATTTAAACAAATTAATAATACTACCCGCAAGCTTTTGGTAGCTTCCCTCGTCAATTTTTTTCTTTATTTGCTCCATAATTATTGGTTCTTCCGATTTCTTCCGACAGAGAACAGCACATTAATGAAAATGGCTCACAGCTCAATTTCTTCACCAAAATAAAAATTAACTCTTCATTATATTTTTTTTCACAGGGGAGAAAAGAAAACAATTCAAAATTGAGATGAAAAGCACTCAACGCTAACATTCTTCGGAGTATTCTATTTTGAATCCTAATGATGTAAAAGGAACTAATGCTTACAACATTCAAAGTTGAGTCAAAACTAAACTAAGTTTAAATTAATCCAAAACAGCAGTTCTTCGAGAGTACAGGTAAACCTCGATAGTACGTACATCAACATTCGCACTTCAAATCAAAATTGCATAAATACTACTGGTTGTATCGAAAATCTAATATAACCAAAAGACAGAGCAAAAGATTGCCCTTTCTTTTGGTTACATAAGTTTTCAGATAAAAACAGTAGTTTTTATGCAATTGCGATTTGAAGTGCGAATGGTGATGTACGTACTATCGAGGTATACCTGTACCTCCTTTTAAGTACTGTATACTTCGATTTTGAGTTATTTCGTTTCTCCGTGTGTGGGTTAGCAAATTGATTATGTCTTCCCCTGCGGTTATTATACTGTTTCCTATCCCTTGTGCTTTCTTCTCTTTGACAAGTACAGCAAATCACTCTGCGCACTATCGCAATAAAATTTTACTTTTTATAGCTCTATCATAACCGATAAAATAGCAATCCATCCAAAAATTACGATGTGTGAGTTATGGTATAAAACACTTATCTGATTTTGTAAACAAAGAGGGGAAGATTCAAACGTTAAATTCTTGATATCCTTAGCACTTTGTATAAAAGGACCACACAAGGAGTAGCTTTTCCCTAACATGATGGTGAGGCTACTTTTTGTGAGGGTGCTGAGGGTTTTGAGAAATTAGTGTTTGCATCTTACTACCCTTCTTTGTTTACAAAACCAGATATAACTATTTTATACCATAACTCACACATCGTAATTTTTGGATGGATTGCTATTTTATCGAGGACAATTAGAGCTATAAAAAGTAAAAATTTTATTGCGATAGTGCGCAGTGATTTGCTGTACTTGTCAAAGAGAAGAAAAGCACAAGGGATAGAAACAGTATAATAACCGCAGGGGAAGACATAATCAATTTGCTAACCCTGCACGGAGAAACAGAAATAACTCAAAATCGAAGTATACAGTACTTAAAAGGAGGTACAGGTATACCTCGATAGTACGTACATCACCATTCGCACTTCAAATCGCAATTGCATAAAAACTACTGTTTTTATCTGAAAACTTATGTAACCAAAAGAAAGGGCAATCTTTTGCTCATCTTTTGGTTATATTAGATTGATACAATAGTAGTATTTATGCAATTTTGATTTGGTGCGAATGTTGATGTACGTACTATCGGGTTACCTGTACTCTCGAAGAACTGCTGTTTTGGATTAATTTAAACTTAGTTTAGTTTGACTCAACTTTGAATGTTGTAAGCATTGGTTCCTTTTACATCATTAAATTCAAAATAAATTCTCCAGCAAGTATTCAGCGTTAATTGCTTTTCATCTCAATTTTAATTGTCTTCTCCCTGTGAAAAAAATATAATGAAGTTAATTTTATTTTGGTGAAGAAGGAGATGGCTATGAAACCGACACCAATGTATTCTCTGTCGAAAGAAATCAGACATAATTAATAGGTAAATAAAGAAAAAATTGACCAGCCAAAAGCTTATAATATAGTATTATTAATTTGTTTAAATGGCGTTTCAACATTTTCAAATTTTGATTCT